>CP092094.1:16565000-16797500 GCA_029203775.1 Neoneuromus ignobilis | reverse complement strand
TTTTCTTAAAAGCATTCGGTAGATGATGTATGGGATTTTTTTCAGTACGTGTATTTTTTTATTTATCCATCGTTGATAATATTTTCATCATTTTTTTCTAATTACAAACATACATATTTAAACGTATACATATATAAGTATGCATGTAAAAGTATATAAATTACAGATATGTCAGACGATATTGAAGGGTGATTCCGTTACCCTCTGTAGTTATTTATTTTCAGTTTTATGACAACATGAAAACTGTCAAAATTCCAGTACGTGAATGTGTGCCGTAAAAACTGTTATAATTTATAGTATTTTGTCAACCGGAAAGTGAAACCAATAAACACGTTTTATGTTCGAAAAGTGAGAATTGAATAATTAAAAAAAAATGTATTAATACCTCAGTAACGTTCAAATGTCAAAAATGATAAAGTGTTTGAAAGAAATGAAAGTTCATTTCATATATGAATGTTCACATGTTTCTAAATATGTTTGTGATTATATATATATATATATATATATATATATATATATATATATATATATATATATATATATATATATATAATATGTATGTATATATCCATAAAGGCAGTGCCTTGTTGCAGCTATATTTTCCTATCTAAAAGTATTCTTTTCATTTCCTCATAGGATTTGAAATCCATTCTTAACATAATCCTCTCCCTCCTTAGGTAAATTATTCTTAGTAGTCGTCTAATTTTTTATGTAACACTGACCTCGAAAATATTCACAGAAAATCATTGTGTTTCATCTAATATCTTATAAGATTAATTTTTCTTCTTTCTATACATTTTAAAAGGTTTTTCTTTTCCTCTACTCCTTTTAGTATTAAAATATTAATTTTCTTCATCCTTCCTTCCTTTTCACCATATTCGTATTTCTGCAACCTCTATTTTATTTCTCTCTTACTTACCGAAATTTTAATTTTCGCATCTATAACATCTGCACATTTCAAACAAAAAAAAATATAAATGATTTCCTCGTAGATAAACTAATGTCATTATTGATCATATTTCCTATCCTGAAAAACTTGTTTTACCAAACCTATTATCTTGTCTATCTTCCCCAAAAGTTTCTATTATAATTTGTGATTATGCTTCTCAAATAGCAAAAATTTTCAACCTGTTCAATTTATATTCTATGATTTATATTTTACTTATACTTTTTGATATTCTTAAAAAAACTTATAACATTTTGTCCTCTTTCTCTTTTATTCTTTATCTCTCTCTCTCTCTCTCTCTCTCTCTATATATATATATATATATATATATATATATATATATATATAAAACCACTAACAAGATTTTATTCTTAATGCTGTTTTTTAAAGTAAAAAAATATATAAAATACATTGTCAAGAATATTTTTTTAAACAAAATACGAAAATATCATTTCAATGCAAAGAATATAACGTTTTATATTATAAATTTTATATAAGAATATATTATTGTGTGAAATATTTAAATATGATTTTTAAAAGTAGCAAAAAGAAACTATCTTTCCATACATGAAAAAGCCATTTATTTGTATGACATTTGATAAATGACAAAAAATTTATTTATTCCAACTCTTATAATTGTATGTCTATAATATTACTATACTTTAGTTTCTATTATATCGAACTACCGGTGGTACTGAGGTAATTATTTTACATAATGTGTGACTAAATTACCTAGTTTAAAAGCGTGGGCGATTGACAAGGTTAGGCGATGTTCCCAATCGGTCAACCAGTCAAGTATAATAATACACAATGATGTTCCAAATTCACTTATACATAACATACATATTAATACAATAAATATATATATATATATATATATATATATATATATATATATATATATACCCACACACACACACACATACATACATACATATACAGATAGATAAAAGAAAAAAAATAGTTCAATCGAAATTTCTGAATTATATATTTAAAAAATTAAAAACTATAATATTCTTAACAACTGTGGAAAGAAATGTACCAATTTTATGATCATCATCATATCTTTATAAGCCTCACTGCTGAGTTTGTTCATTAAAATTCCTGTAAGAATCTCATTGTGGATTGCCGCAACGATGTAAACATACTATATATAGCAGCAGTATGTGCTGTTTATAGAGAAACACTCGTCTAGAAAATGATCCGAGAACACAATTGAATTATTATGTAAGATCGTCACGGATCCCTGGCTCAATTCAGTTGAAATAATAATTTAAATTTTCGCGATTCATCCATAACTTATTTGATTCCATGAACGTTCACTGTTTATATTATAATCATACAAAACAGTTTTTATTTCGTTCAATAAAAATAAAATATTCAAACGATAGATCTACATAAATGTAGATGAAATTTATTTATTAAAAAAATAATTTGCTTACAAATATTTATTTACATACATAAGTAAACCTGATATAAATAAGTATAACTATAAAACTTTATTCAGCAAGTTTATTAAATTTATAATAAAAAAAATTAAATACATACATAACATATTTACTAAAAATATTTCAATCATTTTTTAACTTGTGATGTTTTACTTTTATATTAGTTTTGTTTGACAATTATTGCTAAAATGTTCTATTAAGAAAAAATATATAAATATTACTTAAAATCAAATAGATATTGAAATAAATCATATTTTTTACAAGAAAGAAATTCTTCTAACCAATAAATATTTTTATATGCATATTTTTTGTTATAAACAATTTATATATTATATATTAGTGACTTGAAATATTTTGAAATACATAATGAAAAAAATAACATATTTAGAAAATACGGTTCCGCAAAAAAAAACTAACAGCAGATAAATAAAATAGTTAACTATAATTGTTAATATAAACTTAGTTTTATTTTAAATTAAAAATATTTAATGTTTTTACAATGTAATATTTTTGAAAATATTTTTTACGCAACTAAATTTTTTAAATCAATAGACCGAAAATAACATTTTTTTATACATTATATAATTTTAATTATACATATATAAACAATTTTCGGAAATATTATGTTCTAATAACAATAATAAACGGACCGAACATCCACCGCACGTTTCAACAAAAAGGAAGTTTCAATTAAACATTATTCTGGTGTGTAGCGTAAAATTTGACATAGTTTAGTGACCTTGAGTAAAAAAAAAAAAACGACGTGTTTTTTTGCATATGAAGAAAGGTAAATTACACGGTTTATGCGTACAACTAACATAAAAAATCAAGGACGATTATTTTCGTGGATACACAAACAGAGTACGAATTCATAAAAAATATAAAGTATTAATTATTATCTTCATTTTTTATCGGACTAAAATAATTCTAAGTAATCCCAGATATATCAAGGTTATTTTCCGTTCGCGATTTGCAAATTGTATATGCAGAATGCAGTGTTATAAATTTGAAGATAGCGATTTTTTTATTCGAAATATTCTTTTCACTTAAGTTGTTTTATAGCTCGAGTTGAAGGTTAATAATTAATATGGTATACAATTAAGTTTAAAAAAAGAAAAGACTATAATAGAATACTGAGTTCGGATTTATTTTCAATGTTTTTAATTATATATCACATGTTGACAGTTTTAATTTGATTGATATTTTGATTTCGTAATTTAAACTTCAAAAATTAACATCATTTATAAAAAAATACATACATCAAAACTACTTTTGAATTGGGACGATTTTAAAATATATTATTTGTCTTTATTTTTAATAAAAATATTATTGTACATTCCAAGAACAATATTAATTTATTTATTAAATACATACCCTATTCTTCAATTATTAAATTGTTAATATAATTATTTTAGTAAAAAGTATAAATAATCAAAAAAATTAATATTTTTTAAACATTTATATATATATATATATATATGTATGTATGTATATATGTGATTTAGTTAGTGCACTATATAATTATATTCATATATTTATCGCAGTGCAACTTTTTATTCACCTGTTTCCTGCAGGTGTACAAATACAAATTAAATAAAATATTTATTAACAAATATTTGACAATAGAACATTCAAGACGTTATTTGAACGTATCAACGAAGTAAATAAAATCGAGTGAAGGAGAAAAACGTCTTCCTCATCTGCTGAACTTTCGAAATATTCAAGGAACCAGTTAGTCAGCAATGAACTATTTTTTGAAGCTACTCTGCACTGGTATTGAAAATTATTAATATTAACATGCATGAAATAACATGTCATGAAGATATTTCTTGTTATCTTACTGATAATTTAATAAATTATTGTATATACCATATTTTTTGATATGCCCACATGCACTTTTTAAAAATAACAAATATTTTTTAAAAAAATAATTCAATACATTTAACGTAAAAATCAAAAATATTTCTAAACCATGCATCTTTATATATTGTATAAAGTTAATTATACATCATATTTCATATTCTCAAGTATGATTTTTTTAATCTGACCTCATTTTAATTTCCAATCTGTTTGTCTTATAACGCCCACTGTTTGTACTAATTATATTATTCACTTAAATCATTATAATATAAAATATAGAATATATAAGATTTCACTTCAATGTATATACACTATATTGACTGACATTTGAAAAGGTCTATTATATTAATAACAAGATTCTATTTATGTACATATCAAGTATTATATTCTGTCGGTTTCTTTATGTATGCACTTATATGTGTATGTGAATATATATATATATATATATATATATATATATATATATATATATATATATATATATATACACTAAACACACACACATAAGGTTATATCTATAACTAAACATTCAAATAAAAACGTTCATTATATATATTTATCAAAATTTAAAAAAAAACAGTTCCTTGTACATTAATTTTGAAAAGTAAAACTAATATACGAATATATATAAATATTTAATGATTTTTTTGGCATTTATCATTCTTTTAAAACAAATAATTATAATTAACAAGATTTATTTGTAACATTTATAGAAAAAAATATTGAAAATAATACTAAATTACAACTTGACTTTTTTGAAAATAAATACTACCTTAAAATATTTTTGGTCAATCTAAGGATTTATATTAAACACTAAATTAAAAAACTGGATAGTATGTAAAACATTTCAATAGTTAATTAAATATTAATAGGGCTCGTATAAACGCAAGTATAAACAATAAGGCAACATTTGATTAATGTTAATATTTTGTGGAATAAAAGGATATCGTATAATATTTATCGAGAAATTTACATTTAAACACTATAATTTTTAATCACATCGTTTGTTTTAAATATAGGGTAGATTTAATCGTTTACATTTTATATATATATATATATATATATATATATATATATATATATATATATCCGCGTGCTAATTTCTTTCGCTAATAAAGAAGTTAATTAGTTGTGGTCGCTAATTAAAAAAAAAACTTCGTCCACTGAATGTGTCGTTCGAACTCTTTCTAGAGTGCATGTAAATATGTCTTATTTAATTTTGTTGGTTGTATATGAAATAAAAGTTGATGTCGTT
Organism: Neoneuromus ignobilis; assembly: GCA_029203775.1. Taxonomy (NCBI): domain Eukaryota; kingdom Metazoa; phylum Arthropoda; class Insecta; order Megaloptera; family Corydalidae; genus Neoneuromus; species Neoneuromus ignobilis. The sequence goes on along the minus strand of CP092094.1, from coordinate 16,791,991 downwards.
CTGCTGCTCCGCCTGATGTTATGCCCACACCCGGATTGCCAGTTTGTTCATTTACTTATGTGCATAGATTTGGCTATTATTACTGTTGTTGTTAAGTTGATTATAAAATTCAGTCATGCCACTTCCAGCTAGTGACCTTGGCCCTGACTCCCGCTTCGTAGATACCACAAATACTAATAAATGTTTGTATGTGTGTGTATGTTTTGGATTTTATATGAATATAGACACAACGCTATACTCGTCAAGGTCAAAATAGCAATGGATTCACATACACATATATCTGCTATACGCATATATATATATATATATATATATATATATATATATATATATATATATATATATATATATTTCTCTCCCACATACACATAAAGAACATATATTTGACTGAATACGTATATACAATGAGAGAGAGAGGAGCGACGAGAATTTTCGTCGGTTTATTTTTAGATTTTGATAGTATTGTGTTTACGTAAACTGTTTTGTTTTCGTTTCATGTATAATATTTAAACTTGTTGAATCGAGCCAAAAACTTATATATGTTAGCTAACAAGCTATATTCATTGTAAACATATAGGAAATAATTTTCACATAGATTTCAAAATCAATCCTATATTTATAATGAAAACAATTAATCAATTATTATTATAAATGGAATTAAAATTAAGCATCATACAAATATTTATTGTTTACAAATTTGGCGAAAATCATACTCAAACATTTTTAAAAAAATATCAAAAGTCATCTTTTTGTATTTCGAAGAAACAAAGATGAAGACTCGAAGAATATAAAATATAGGAAAATATGATTTCTAAATGATAAATAAGGTACGATCGATATCAATATATTGAAAGGGACAACTTTTTAATCAAATATACATGTATTATAAAACAAAAATTAACGATTACAGTAAAAAGTTAAAGCAACAAAAAATTACATATATTAAAAACACAGAATAATTTTGACTGATTTCAAATACTGAAATAAAGCAGACACAATACACAAGTATAGGCAATAGATATTTCAGTCAAATTTTACCAGCATGAATACATGTAAATATTTTTTTCATTATATTCCAGAAGCTGTCTATTCTTTAAAAGAATTAAAAAGTTAACTATACTCTATTAACATCTTACTCTATTTGATAGATTCCTGTGTAGTAGAAATCATCCATATAATGTAAAAACAACAACGAAACGTATTTAAGTCGATCACTACTTTTACTTAAACCATTAATCACAATTTAGTTGATATAATGAACGTAGGTTCTATTAATCATGAAGATTCATATATAAATTGATTTACTGCAATTTGACACTAGTTTGACCATTCAATTGATGGGCATGATTAATGATGTTGTTTAAAGATTCTGTATTATATCGTTTCAAACCACTATATTACTACTACGCTATATTACAATCGGCTCAATCGGAGAGCGGAAGGAAGGGCGCTACTTTGTAACTTGTTAAATAATACAGATGTAACTTTTTGATACAATAGCTTTGACGTGTTTACAATTATAATTATTAATAAAAGAATACATTATTATTATTACTCTTTTTAAATATATAATGATTTATGTAGACATATACATTACATAACATATATCTACATAATACAATTTGTCCCAATTAAAAATATTTATAATAAATTTCAGTCTGTAAACGAAAACAAATTATTTATAATTTTTAACAAATATTAATGATGTAGCTATCGTAACATAAAAATAGTATTAAATTTAAACAAGAATGATGTAATCGAAGTTGATGTGAATATTAAAAAAAACGAGTTTACAATCAACATTTATAAAAATGTAAATAATAAAAAATTACGCACACACTTTACCAACTGAAACACATTTATATAAGAAACAAAGTACCTACACACTATCCATATATTTCCATCCGTAATTTTTAAAGGTGAACACGGGTCAATTACTTAAAAATGAATGCACATAAATAACACATTGAAAATATCTAATCTGTCGTAATTAATTAAATTCGAATAGTATCATGTTTTACTCGCATATCTCTATCTCTACAGACATGTTATTGAATGTAAAAAAAACGCGCAATATAAAAATCGAACGTACGTACACAGTGGATTTAAAAATAAAAATATAATTTGGCAATGCATAACAAGTCAATTCAAGGTCGAACAGACCTTATCCGTGAAGATAACAATTTGAAAAGCACATAATAATATTTATTTTAAATGTGTGTATGAATATAATATTAGAAGAAAGATAATGTTCGCTTGCAAATAAATATATGCAAACAACCGACTGGCACAAATGATTGATAAAATGTTGTAAGAATCATGTAGAAAATAATGCAACATTTAAAATAAAATTTATATATACGAGTACTTCATATTTATATAATTCTTTTATAGATACATACATATATATATATATATATATATATATATATATATATATATATATATATGCACATACATGTATATATCGTGTATGTGATAAACTGATAACCTCTGGTGGTTTTTCTTGTTTTTATAATACAGCCAAAATATCGAAACAAACATGTTTGTGTGTCAACATCAAATAAAAAAAAAATCGGATTATTTAATATAATCACCTGAAGCTAAATAAAATTTATTTATAAGATTATTCTTATCTCTTTCTTGTTCGCATTTATACGAACCACGATGTCCACTATATTTACATATATTAAGTATGTTTGTAAAAATGTATGTGTGTGTGCATATACATATATATATATATATATATATATATATATATATATATATATATATAAATGAATTTGTAATGATAACTTAATTAACATTTTTTTTATTTGTTCTAGTTGGAATGATTCAATGTATGTTTTCTCAAAAATTCCAAACCTTTGGAAAATATCTTCTTCATTGGTTTATTTCCAAATCATTTTTATATATCTTAAGCTTTTTCAATTAATGTTAATCAGTTACCATTCATTCTCAAAACAAATTTACTTATTTAATGATATTTACTAAATTGGTTCATCTCTTTACAATATATTGTTAATACTACTAATATACAGTATTAAATTAAATAATACTTGAAAATACTAGCTGCTATTTTTTATTCCTTTTTGATAGTTTTAAAAATCACATTATCAAGAAATCCCATGTTATTAATATTCTTCTTCTTTTAGAATTCGTATGATTCCGATTCTTGTATATAATAGACACTTATTTAATCCTTAAAAATTCATCCTACTTTATTCAGTGCTATTTTATGACCACTATTCTCTTAATATGATTTATTTGTATTGTATTTATTAAATTCAACTACCAAATTTTATATACCTATTGTTATATATTTGGATATTTACATTTATAAAATCAATCACATTTGAAAAATGATTTTTTATTCACAAAAAATATGATGATCGAATAAATATCATTTATATATATATATATATATATATATATATATATATATATATATATATATATATATATAATGCGTATAAATGTAGGCCGTAATATACACCAATTACATCTCATAAAATGTCATTGTTCAACCAGCTATTTTCTAAAATTTATGTCTTCCTTTTAATTAAAGACACTAATTTATAGCTTTTTTTAATTGAAAACAATCGATTATTCATACATAATTATATATATATATATATATATATATATATATATATATATATATATATATATATATATATTTATTTCAAACATATGTTTTTTTAATTCTGTTGTAGATCTTTTTCACCTTGAGATCCCTTCACTTTTTTATCTAATGTTGAGAACTTCCTTGCTTATATGTATTTTTTGGAAACATAATAAATTGTCGACAAAATATCTATAAAATAAATAATTTCCATAATTAATATAATCCGTTTGAAAGTATATTTATAGAAATATCTCATTTATATTCGCTAGAAATTATAAAACTATATATATATATATATATATATATATATATATATATATATATATATATATATATAAACACGAAATAATTATATATTATGCTGGTTGTGCAATAACTGAAACACAAGCTGGAAGCATGAAACTATTACAACAGGTGTGCTACAGGTATGAGGACATGACACCGAGATAAACAAAAGCGGACATACGGTTAAAAGAGGCTTTTTTCCGGACACTAGAGCCGCCGCACAATGCTGAAACTGACGGTGATTGATCACAACAATTCGTTTAGAATTGGTACTTTATAACGAATTTATTTAAACAGGACACGGGAGACGCATCTGTCATTTTTGAGCCACAGGGGAATCAATGTAATAAAACTGTTACGTGCATCAATTTTGATCCACTTTATATATGCACATGTACATACATAATTAATTTAATTCAATATTGACATGCAGATGTCAATATTAAATAAAGCTAAAATTTTAGTTGAATTATTTATTTAAGTGTTAGGTCCATAATGATGTTCAACAAATAGGGTCCAAAACATAGTTATGAACAAATCAAATGATTGGATTCATTTTTTGATTTATTATTTTAAATTATATATATATATATATATATATATATATATATATATATATATATATATATATATATACTCGTATGTGCTTTATTAATATTTTCAGTCTTAAAGTTCGTATACTGAATGAAGTGTTTACAACAGTTAAAACAAATCTCGTGATGCTCTTAAAAAACCACTCTATTTTAAGGCCACGCTGTTTATCTTCACTGCCAGTCTGGTTTATTCATATCATCTGTTTTTATAAAATGTTACGCTGCACTGAGATTTTTCCAAACTATCGTGATTCGAACACATATTCGAATTATTCAACAACAAATGTTTTATGTTACTCCAATTTGGACATATTTTGTAGCAATTTCTATCAAAAATTATTAAATATAGGCAAATTCATAAATGTTTATGAGATAATTGTTCCAACATTCGATTTGACTCATTCTACATGCAGAAAAATATTTTTTTCATCTCATATTATCTTATTTGATTTGTTGACCTATATAATACCACAACAGAAAAAAATTAACCATGACTACTTATTCATCCGTGAGAAAAATAAACAGGCGTGTATTACGCGACATAATGTATCTGTGTTTATATACATATACTACGTAAAATTTATAATTTTTTTAATACACAAATTTTGTCAATTTATCAATCATCTAGCATAAATATACATATATATAAATACACACTCACACATACACTTATACAACACAACACAATGAATGATGGAGTATACTGTAGGTGTATTTAAGTTAAAAGTCGTTCTGAATGATAATATCATTCATTAATTCAATTAAGTGATAGCAAATATATTATTAGCTGAACATACTATATCTAAAATATACCTATTACAACATATAGATATGTATAAATATTTACATAAAATTCACATAATTTTTATTACATTATATGGAGAATTAAAATCAGAATTTCGCAAATATAGTTCTTGGGCATTCAGACTCCCATGTAGCAACATAATGAAAAAGAAATTAATTTTTAAGTAATACATTAATATGTAAATTGTTTATAAATTAATACTATTCTAATACATTGACTAAAATTTAAATTAAGTTCTTAATTTATTAACAACTTTTTTTATGTACTGATCTGATTAATAATTCAGTTACAAATTTTAAAATTTCCAACAATGAAAAGAAGTTTATAAATAAAGTCTTAGAATTTTATGATAATTTTTTGAATGATGTACTTTTCATGAAGTAATTACATTCTATAATTTTTTATAAGAAATTCCTATTGTTGTAATGACATTTTAAAATAACTTAGTAAAATTATTTTCGTTAACGATTTTAGTCACGGCCGAAGATACAAATCAACAAAAACATGACGGTCTTATTTAAATTTCAGTACGTTCCTGACCGGGCGGTATTAAATAAGTAATTATGAGTGAGTAGTAGTAGTAGTGTTCGAGTGACGCATAATCTCATGCAAATATTCAAAACACAAGGTTAGATTATGTGTTTCGATACTTTATATATATATAATATATATTATATATACCTACACCTAAGTTCTTTATTTTGCTGCCTATGAAATAATTTAACCACGCTCTGCTATTTGTTCGAGTTCACGTCATCTCTTGACTATTTTCCGATGTAAATTGAAAAATATATGAACAGTGGCGTGTTTTTCATTAACATTTGAGCATTAACATAATTTTCATTTAAATGTCAAACTTTTAAAAATATTGTTATTTATTAATGTGTATAATAAATATACGTATTGTGCGTGTGTAAATATATATATATATATATATATATATATATATATATATATATATATATATATATATTATGGTTACACACACACAAAGAGTCGAATTATAAAAAATGTATAACCATTTTTATTTACATATGTTTATACTACAAAAGTAACTGGCATTGTTGAATCACGTAACATACTAAAATGTGTTCGATGTCATTTTACTTTAAATTATATCTAATACAAAAAATATATATGAAATTAATCTTCACGATATGTGTAGGTATCAGTATACTTTTATTTACGTAATATTTTGAGCTAATAAGATTAAGTAATAACATAAAATATTAATAAAAGTATTTATTTTATCACTAGTAATGAATTTAAGTTCATATCTTTTAAAGATAACTAATTCTTCTAATATTAATTATTTACAAACTTTTCGTAAAAAAGACTCGTATTTTTTCAATTGAAAAATTTTGTAGCTTCAATTTTAACATTTATTGATAACAATAAAAATTTTTAATTTTTACAATGAAATTAATCAATAAGTTACTTTAATTCTGAATTGAACACGTAGGCTTTCTATAAGCTTTATAGAGATAACTAAAATAAACGTCATAAAAAAGGATGAAAAATCAATTAATTAGTTAAAAAGCATAATTCTCTGACAGTATCTGAATTTATTGATGGTTATTTTTTACACATATACAAGGGTTGTTTGATAAGTATAGTAAATTTATTTATTGTTTAATTTAATTAAATTTTTCAATTTAGTTTTTCTTACTTTTTATCATACTTACCAAACAACCCTCGTATGTTATCAATCCCATGCCTAACTTTCCTTCATCTTGGAAAACCAGAGATCGAACGCAATCTCCTTTATGACAGGTGGGTGATTCAAGTCACTACTACTCCACTAGTCGGCTACATATACACATTTGTATATTTACTTTCCGAAACAAAGCTCAAAATTGTGTTATCTTTATCATTTACAATCCAAAAGAAAACAAACAGAATAACCGATATAAATTTCCATACGAAAGCCATAATTTATATCCATAAAAAAAACTATTCCAATAATGCTGTAATAAAAAAGAGCGGCACTGAACAGTGAGAAAAGTAAAACATGTACAATGATATCAATAAAACAGATTTTTCGGATTGCGATTCTTTTTTTCTTTTAGTGCAACTACATGAAAAAAGATCACTATTTGTATACGTATTTCAAAGATACGCATCTCACAAAACTGCTATTGTCTATTGCAGGAAATACACTAATACATTGTTCGTGAACTAATGTGGTAAAAAATGGTACAAGATGAAATTAACTTGATTATATGAAATACTTATTGAGTCTATTCACCTTTTGTGGATTGTTTTCATGGCTGTTTAGACAAAATAAGTCTGATCAAAGAAGAGAAAGAACAGACATCTGAAGTATATCTGATCATAAAATGATCAGTGAGAGAGAACGATTAAACAACTCATAAAAATTCAGAATTTAATTTATAACTAAATACTTAAAAAATAATTAATATTTATGCTATTGTTTATTTGATAAGAATTCTTTTTTTATGTAAGTATGTTACATCATTGTGATTAATGGTTTTAATCGCAATTTGCAGTTGTAACGTCATAATAAAAAAATAATAATAACTTACAAGATATTATTTATTCTTTTTCTCTTTTTGTTATTTCTAACATTCATATTTTAATTATTTCAGTGAATTGTATAAAGTCTTAGAAGTTCTTGATCCTTAAATTGGTACTGTAGTAAGGATTTTTAAAAATTATTTTGATTAAATACTCTTTTTCCAAACAGGGTATATTTTTCAAAAAAGCTATAATTTTTTTAGAAAACTTTTATATGATTTTAATTTTTATCACTCATTCGTCTTCAAACATGAGAATAAATATTAAAAAATAGTACCTATCATTATTCGACAAAATTTAACAAATTGTTACAAAGTTGTGATACTGACTGACATTAAAAATGATTCTAATATATATTTTTATTTCTACAGAATATTCCAAACTGTTTTGATTAATAATTTATTATGATCTACGATTTCACTAACTTTTCTTTAAATAAATTATGACACGGTTTCTTAGAAAAACTTTCTTATAATATATAATCAGTTCATAAACAAAACTGACAATTTGCATAATATATTTAAATAGACATGTATCCAACAAAATTTATGTAACAAATTAATAACAAATATTATTTAAACCTGATTATTAAAAAATAATTAATATACAAATAACAAGTACATGAATCAAAACGACGATAAAAATGTTTTAACAAATAACAATAAAATCTATGTCAAATAAAATATTCCAATGTAATTTATAACCATACAATTTATGCTATTAATAACAAATTTTCAAAATATTTGAAAATACCAAGCAATTTACATCGACTAAATTGTAAAATTTTTTGAAGAATTTTTCATAAATACTCAATGCATGGAAAAAACAATTTCTTTTTATTATAACCTTTTATTTAGTATAAGCATATTTTTCTTTACAAAACACACACACACCGTTCCTCACATATTTCAACAATATTACGTCATTATCAATCTACTACATCTATTCACTAGACTTTTCTGCACACAACGTTTTTCCCGAACATTTTATATGTTTATATCGCGTGTTTTCGTGCAAACTACCTACCGGGAGTAATATACATATATACATTTATATATATATATATATATATATATATTTGTATGTGTGAAAACTGTCTTTGCTTGAGTGACATAACCGTGCAAAGTGGCAGTAAACAGAAGCAAGTAACACACCATATCGTCAAAACATACTACATGAACTTGAAACTTTTACAAGAGGAAAAATATATATGAAACGATCCAGATATGTATGAGTGTGTGTGAATTCAGTCAGTAAGCGCTATTCGGCAGGGAAGGAAAACGTGTCGTATAAAAATAGACTGACGAAATGAGAAGCATCGACGACGACGTTTGTTTATGTACACCATACATATACATTCCAAATGTGTGCACGATCGTTGTCGTGGGGCCCCTCGTTGGGATCCATAATTTTCGGACAACAAAATAAATATTCCGTCGTCACTTATCGAACTGTTGTCATTTCGATCTTTGTATAGCCGGTTTTATTACAAAAGAATATATATACATACAAGATAGTTTATTTATAATTCACGCCAGAAATCCAAATTGTATTATAAACTCAAAACATATTTATATAAATTCTTATATTTTTGTTATTTACTATATGCTGAATTATTTTTACTATTACTCGTATTCAAATATACAGCAATTACATTCATACGCAATTGTATATGTATATAAGATTCAAAACATTTCACACACCTTAAAATTCCTTACTGATTTCCTAATATTTACATTTAAACACGAAAAATGTTTCATGAAATATGATTATTATGACAAAATACTTCACAAAACAAAAAAAAATAATTTAAAATACTTCAGAAAGTACGGATCGATAAATGATCAAAATAGAAAAATTAAATCCTCTTCAATCAACTCACAAATGGAACAAAATACGATCTGGAGAAAACTCCAAAAAACTAATTTAAAAATAAAGATTCACGTGCAAAATATTTTGCTTAGATATAAAAATGTAGATAGAAAATAATGAGTTACTTGAACATAAAAACTGATCTTATGTAGAAGAAATAAAAAATATCATTATTCAAGAAACAGGTTCACTATTCTCCTAGAAATCAAAAATTAAATCCTCAATAACAAAAAAAATAAATAAATATCGGCATTGAAACGTTTTATTTGAAATTAATAATAAAAAAAATTATTTAATTTCAAATTTTTAATATTGAATCCTAGTTGTGGATAAAAACTTATTTAATAATATTTAAATTTTTCACAGAAAATATTTTTTAAATTAATAAACAACCCAATTACTCATTGTAATTTTTAACTCACAACAAAAACTTAATTGATTTTTTAATAAAAATATCAAATTAAAAATAATGTTTATTAAATAAAAACAAATTCATATCATTTTATTTTCAATTCAGAATGGAATGTAAGGTATGATGATAAAAATACATACTTTTCAAGTTATTTCTATATGAATGTGTCATGTAATATCACATTTCCGTGTTTACTACATAACACTCTAAACAACACAACAGTAACAGCAAAAAGAAATTACGTTGACAACGATAGTGGACGGCAAAATTGTAATTAAAACCGAAACAAAATTAAAAAGTAACAGAACGAAATTAAAACTTGCTGAAATAGATGCGAAAACGTCGTTTTCCGAAATAAGAGCATTAGACGAAGTAACAGCTACACTAAACCATGAGTGCATACTGTAATATTACGTTCTGGCTGTAGAATAGCATTTTTAGAGGAAACGAGCTGATTCTCATGTAAAAATCATACAATTACAAAGTGACCACAAATTTAATTAAAAATAAAACGAATTATACTTACACATATAGGGGAATCGTTGAAATAATACACACAGTATCATATTATAGACTGTTTATTTGTTGATGGAGGATAAATTGTACTAAACAAGTTTAAGATCTCATTAAAATTTCACCCTAACCACATATTTTTTTACACAACACTCACGTATATATATTTATATTGATATTAGGGTTATATCCCATTACAAAAAATAAATTACTATCAATGGCATTCATCTTTAATTTATTTTTAAATCAATTAAAAGTGGGAGTAAAAATTAATATTCTAACCTATTATAACGAACATACATACATAGTATTTATCAAAAAAAAAATAACATGAATGCATCCAATAAAACTTTTTTAGTTTGTTGTTTAATAACAGTATTATGTATCCCTATTTTTAAACAGACTAAAAAAACTGTTAGTGAATGTACTAAAAAAATATTTTGTTAGTTTATGCGCTCAATACCCTGGGAATCAATAGATTATATATAACAAAGTTATAACACATCACATATTTTTGTTTACTGATAAAAAATAATAAATGTACATCAAAAATTTCAAAATGTTCAATACTAGACAATTGTAAATTATTGAAATAAATATATACAAAAAATAACGTTTATTGTATAAAAATATAATTGAAAATAATTTAAGTATTTCTATTTATTTAAAAAATGAAAATATAGTTACAAACTTTACGAATTGAAAATTGTATTAAAATAAATATTTTTACCAATTTTACTAAAGTCAACATTACTTAAAAAAATACTAAATATTTACTAAAGGATTATCAGTTAAAAATATTTGCTTAGCAATACTATCATGAATTTTAATATTTTTTTACATATTTTTATAATAATTTTTATTTAAACATATATCCGCATTAAATTTGATTTATTTTTTAAAAAAACAGTTGTAAACGTAAGTTTTTATTCTAAGACCAGTTTTTTACACAACAAATATCTACATATAAATTACTTCTAACATAAAGAATGATGAGATTATCTTATTATATATTTTAGTACTTTTAATTCCGTATGCAAAAATCATATTTGTATAAAGTATGTTTCCTTTGCCTGTTTTATTTAATTAATACTAAGAATATTTTCGAATTTGTATCGATTGAATATTAGTTTTATTTCGTGTTGTTCCAAAAAATGAATTTAATAAAAATGCAAAAAATCTATAAAAAAGAACTAGGCAAAAAATATTTTTAATTTTTATACATATATACACAAACATACTTACATCAGTCAAAATGTGATTTATTTTTGATAGTATTATAAGGAACAACTTTTTTTCTTAAATATCACAGATCACTAAACAACTACCCAAAAAACTTCAAAGTTTAACACCCATTTAAAAAAATTAATGAATTGGAATCAACATATAGAGTCATTAATTTCTCATTTCATGCATTTAGTTTATACAACATTTATAAAACGAGACAGATATGCTTGTATAATCAGTAATAAACTTGTCTAAGAATCAAATGAAAAATAAATAACGGTGAACAAAAAAAGGTAAAACATACATAACACACACACACACGTACATATAATTGAATAATTCGCGTGCTGTTTGCTTTTGTTGAACGCAATCAACGTTATTATTATTATTATGTATTTAATTTGATTTATTTAGTCTAGGAACGTGGTTTAGTGTCGTGTTTTTTGTACCATACATAGTTCATATTTCCCAGTCAAATATAAAGGCCTGTGTAGGTGTGGGTAATTTAAAATAAATTACTTAATCTGCATACGGCCAACAAACACAAAAACGCTGATCATTGCTCGTTAGTGATTCGAGTTAAAAATGAACCAAACTGTTTCATTTAGACAAGAAATGGAATAAAAGAGACAACAAACTTGAACAAATTTTAATTTTGCACGTTGAATCGTTATTTGTGGTATTTTTATTAATAATTATTTATTCGATTTATAACACTTTTATTTAACGGATATTATTGTAGAGAACAGAAAAAAATCTAATCACACAATTCATATAAAAAAACGTATATTTACATTACACTCTGTTCTTCAGAAATGTTTTTAGCTAAACGAGTCAGTTCTTTTGCATATTTTTCTAGTTTCGCCGTCAAAACAATATACATTATGTTCGGTCTGAACTTTTTGCATCGACCGAATAATTAATCCATACATACGAAAACAATCAAACGACAAGAATGTCATTTTTATGCAATGCCGTAATACTAATATTCAAATCAGACAATATATTACGACTCGACGAAACCATTTGGCGCATTTTAATTTAACGAAATGACGCAATAACATCAAGTTTTATGCAAATTCGGCCACATAGCGCACTATACGCTATCCAATTGTTTATTTACGTGATTATTTGTGCGACTGGCGCCACATGCGCCGGTACACACACACATTTATATATATATATATATATATATATATATATATATATATATATACATACATACACTCATATATGGATGTATGCGAATAGAAAATTACAAAACTCGTTTTGGAAAACGGCGAAATCTGCGCACCATTATAATGTGGATTGAGTCGGTTGGAAGAACACATACACACATACCCAGATAAACGAAAAGAGGTAAACTGCGGAGGAGCAATCAGACTCTTTTCGGCTTGCAAACCACTTTAATAGTGTTATACATAGAATTGGCTGTAATATGGAATGTGGTTATTGTGCTGAATATTACGGAAAAATAGTAAAATTAAAAATTGGTCGTTAAGAGCAAAGTGTTCATGTTCGTTTTCAAAAATTAATAATATTTCTTTTTTCTCTTACTTTATCATACATATATAAATAGATAGAATTTTAAAATCTATTTTTATTCAAATATCAATTCATCAAAAATAAAGACTTTTTTACATGTCATATTAATTTCCAACGAAGTTTATTAATACATATATAGCTATGATATTTTCTTTATCAATTATCTTGTAAGAAATAATCCTCAAGAGGTTTTGTCAAGAACATATCAGCTTGATTTTAAGTTCATAAAAATATGTATTCAATAAAAATAATTTATTTGTGTAGATTAAAACTGGAAATTTGATAAAATAATTAAACGAATGTTATTCTACATAGTTCACATGTATAGATAGCACACATATAACACACACATATGTATACAATATATATATATATATATATATATATATATATATATATATATATATATATATATATATATAAAATGTAACATCTCGACAGAGCAAGTCCTATTACGATGTTTTACCATGCGTAAAAAACCTAATTAACAAAAACACGTAGCTGTTGGTCGCTTTAGTGGCGAATCCAAATACATGCCACCCACCAATCCACCCATACCCACGCGTGCAAATACAAACGCATACACAATAACAGATGGTGTCTATTATACACTTGCAATGGGAAATGCAATTCAAGGACAAAATGAAAGTGAAAACGAAATTGTAAACAACCAGTCTAAACCACAAAAGATAGTAACTGTTTTTTGGAATATTTTTTTTTATAAGCTGACTTTTTTAATTAACTTTTAATAAGAATTCGAATAGTATTTAAAAATTGATATGTATGTCCAATTGTTATATCTAATTTAATGATAAACATTATATTGAAACGTTATTGAATTTAATTAAAAAGAAATTATGTTTACTGAAAAAATATTTAAATTCTAATTATCAATTTATATATACACATGTAAGATGTTATAAAAAGGTTTCAAATTATTTGAATTTTATTTAAAAAAACATTCAAGGATATATAAAAAATATAATCGTAAATAACTAAAATGTGTATGACAGATTGAAATTAAATTGACAATTTTTTAAACTTTTGTTGAAATAAATTAACAGTTAAGAAAAATTTAAACAATTAGATAAATTTACTGTAACAAATGTTTCATATTTTCATATATTTTTTAGTAAAGTTACAAAAACAATCTGATCAGTTTTGTTTATTGATATACTTAAAACACGATTTTGAGATAATAAAAATATTTATATAACCTTGAATCATCAGTACGGCTACTAATTTACATATCTTATTTTAGCATGTCGTTGATTTGATTGTTGTGTATACTTGTTTTTTTTAATATTTAAACACAATAATAACGCTTCTTTCAAAAGAGGTGCCCCTTTCAAGGAGTTATTATATAATCTACTATTTAATTAGGTGTACATATACATACATATAAGCTTATTATTACTCAACAAGCGTTGTTATTGTATGCGAAATGTGCTGTGTGCTTAAATGCTAATTAACGTCGAAAATATATGTAAATCGCAGGATTCATCTTTCCTATCTGTCAGTTTAAATTATCACATTGTTATGTTATTATCTATTTTTCCTTGGTTTTTGGTGAAATTTGTTTTAATAAAAGGTTTGAAACGGATACAACTTAATTTGAACATAATTTCAATATGACTAGAATTTTTTGTAAAGATTTCTAAAACTAATTACAAATACAACAAAAACATTCCTCTAATAATCTGTAATTAATATTTATTTAGTTAATTATAATCGTATATATTAATTCATTTATCTTAAGAAGTAAATAAAGATATGTATATCTGTTTTTTTTAGAAACTTTTATATTTATAAACCATACACAAACTACTGTCAAATTCAAAACTTTGCTAAATCGAATCTTATAAACTTTTTAAAACATTTCAATGAAATAGGATAAAAACTAATAAATAAGTATCTATGAATTATTACATTCCATTTTACTAAATTAAAAACATAAAATTAATAAATATATCATAAATTTAACATTTTTAAGAGATTTACAAGCATGTAATATCTTGAAATACAAGCTGTATATAAAAAATAAAACTAAATTAAAAAATGTTTCAATACGAGAATAAGAACTTGGATTTAATAAATTTAATTTGAAGATATTTTTATAACAGCATTTTGATTGAAAAATAAAAACAAACGATTAATATAGGAAATATAATTCGTTCATTTCACGTTCTACTTATTTCTCTAATTACTAAATACGGAACGAATGATAAGTAGAAGTAATTACTATATTAAAAAAGACCACGACCTCCCACCGTTGTTATTAATTTTCATAATTTACAAAGATTTATCTCAATTAATATTTCCTGCAACCGATATACATATATAATGTTCTCGTTTTATTCCACAGTATTTTGTTATTTTATGTCTCTTTTCATATATCATGAATATAAACACACATACATACATACATACGCATATATATATATATATATATATATATATATATATAAACAACATATTTAATATACTTATATTTATAATAGCAGGCCCACAACAGTGTATTGACTGTGGTAAGTTTTGAACATCCTATCATTCAATCTCCGAATTGAGCAGGAGAATTACAAGTAATGCATGATACATTCATTTAAATTAATAGTCAAGTCAAGGTCATATGTTTGCGAATTGTAAATAAAACCATAAATTTCAAACATGATTCGCGAACATATACTACATATAAAACACAGCACTCATATTATATATGCGCATATACATACATACATATTTATATATATATAATATAAAATACTAAAAATGTTTATATGCATATGTAATATGCCATCTCACTCGTTAAATGTGTGTATGTGTGTGTGTATGCCTCGTTTAGCATTCGAAAACAGGTTTTGAAATAGCGATTATGTCACTGTTAAGTTGATCTCCTTTTTTCTACTGCTTCAGAAAAAATGACAATTTATGTTTTAAAATTTGTTGTGAATATGTGCTTTAATTAGTTTCTATACTACACATTTTAAGGTTGGCTGAAGACGTGATTACATTAAATCAACAATTATCATTAAATACATGTATATGCATGCATGCATTGCACGCTATATATATATATATATATATATATATATATATATATATATATATATATATATATATATATATATATATATATATATATATATATACGAGGTGTGATCAAAAAATAAGGTGAATTTTGAAATTTAGCGGGCTACATCCGTTCGATCTTCGATTTTTTTATTTGGTTATGTTGGTACACTCGTCTCGAATATATGTTCCAAATTTCAGCTATGTAGCATGTTTAGTTTGTTGGTGAGAGGCATAAAAGTTAGAAGTGTTTTGCAGGCTCCACGATTTTCCGCTGTCGAAAATCATGGATCAAAGAGTTTGCATTAAATTTTGTGTGAAAAATGAAATCAAGTGCTCCAAAACACTTGAAATGTTGAAAGTGGCATACGATGAGTCTACTTTAAGCCAAAAAAATGTTTACAAGCGGTATAAACTCTTCCAAGAAGGCCGAGAAGACACCAACGACGAACCTCGTTCTGGACGCCCCAGCACGTCAACAACTGATGAGAACGTTGAAGAAGTGAAGAAAATAGTGTTGGGGAATCGTCGAATTACCATTAGAGAAATTGCTGATAATATTGGCATCTTGTTTGGTTCGTGCCAATCAATTTTAACGGGTGTTTTAGACATGAGACGTGTGTCAGCGAAGTTTGTTCCGAAATTGCTCAATTTCGACCAAAAGAACCGTCGCATAAGCATCGCCCAAGAGCTATTGAATGACGTCAACGACGACCCAGATTTACTCGACAGGGTCATAACAGGTGACGAAACATGGGTATACGGTTATGACGTCGAAACTAAGACTCAATCGTCTCAGTGGAGGCATTCCGGATCACCAAGACCAAAAAAAAGCACGCCAAGTTCGATCAAATGTGAAGGTTTTGCTTACAATTTTCTTTGATTGCAGGGGCGTGGTGCATCATGAGTTCTTGCCACAGGGTAGAACAGTAAATAAGGAATATTACCTGCAAGTTATGCGCAATTTGCGCGAAGCAATCCGCCAGAAACGTCCGAATTTGTGGAAGAACAAAAATTGGCTTTTGCACCATGATAACGCCCCTGTTCACACATCGTTGCTTGTGCGCGAATTTTTGGCTAAAACCAACACACTAATGATGCTGCAGGCACCGTATTCCTCAGACCTGGCTCCCTGTGACTTCTTCTTGTTCCCGAAACTGAAAAGGCCCATGAAAGGACGGCGTTTTGCAACGATTGAGGAAATAAAGACGGCATCGAAAGAGGAGCTGAACAAGATCACAAAAAATGATTTTTTGAAATGCTTTGAGGATTGGAAAAAGCGTTGGCACAAGTGCATTATATCCGAGGGGGATTACTTTGAAGGGGACAAAATAAAAATTGATGAATAAATAAATATTCTTTGAAAAAAAATAAAAATTCACCTTATTTTTTGATCACACCTCGTATATATATATATATATATATATATATATATATATATATATATATATATATATATATATATATATATATGTAGTGAAAAAACCCATCAAACTTTAAACTTTATCTTACTAAGTTGCATGCAATAGAGAAAATTCTACTATCTGTGCTAATTGCCAAAAATACTACATATTTCAGCTGTTTTCAATATTTATACTATATTGCATCAGTTTTCTTTCATTATGCAGTATTCCGTTCGACTTTTTCATTGTCCACCCTTATATACACTTTTAATTGTTTATATTCATTGTAAATACAACACTATTTTTTTATATATTATACATTTAACCATAAATTACTACAACCTGTCCTAATATGGTTAATGATGTGTATAGAGAGATGTATGTGTGTATATAATAAATATATCTATACATACATATGTATGTACAAAATCTGATTACCAAGAACCAATGATAATATACAACACCAATTAACGACCACTCGACGAAAACAAATCAATCACCGCGACGATCTATTTTTATAGAACTTAATGTATTCCAGTCATGAGATCAATAAAATTTTCAGTTAATAAATTGAAATGCTGCCATCGATGACGTGATATGAAAACTTCGTGATCGTATATATACAGTTTTTTCATACGACTGTATTGCCGTCGTTGTTTATTAATTGACATGGTTGTAAATAACGATTCTGCACAGCGGGTGAAAATGATATCGAGCTTCATGTAATCGTCGATGTAAAATGTCTTCGATCAATGTTGTTTACTATACTCATATCCCACATTTGAACATGACGATTTTTTAAAAGCATACAAGTTTTTGTGAAAGATTAATAATAATAAATACGTTGTAGTTTTAGAATGAAACAAAGACATTGTATACATTACTTATTTTTTCGATTATGTGTATATAGTATAAACACATTTAAAAAAATCAGTTTATAAAACTAAAAAAATAATGACACAAATATAATTTACTTTTGTAACTTTGTTTAAAAATTACATTTTATGAAAAAGAACATAAAAAGTAATATGTAAACTAACTCAAAAAATTCAAAGAGTTTTTAAAACAATGTGAAACTGTTTATTTCTAACTACATTGCATCAACATATATAAATCATATTTTTGATTTTCATAAAAGCTCTTAAAATAAAAAAAATAATTTATTGCTTAAAATGTGTTTGAAAAAAATAACAAACGCTTCGAAAATGTTCCTATTTATATTAATCGACAGAAAAAATACTTAGTAACAAATATCCTATTTGATAAGAAATAAAGATATTTTTGCAAAATCCGAATTGTAATAGGTACATTTTAAAAAAAAAACTTAAAAAATCATCGATACAAACTTGATAGTTATATTTAAAAAAAAAACTAGTTAATGTCATTGTAAACACTTTTGTAGTCACATATAAAAAATCGTCTACAAAGAAACAACTTCAGTTTTATTTTTAGCATTACATTTACACATAGACTAAACAGATGTAAAAATCTTTTTCTGTACTTTAAAATTAGAAAAAAACAATTACAAAAAAAATACTAAATTTAAACATCGCAATCAACTGATTAGGTAACATCAGTTATAAGTAGATGAAGTAAATATAAATCTATGCTTAGTTATAAACAAATATATTTTTATTATGTACTAAACAAATATATAAAAGACCTTGATGACAGTGATAACATCCCCTCCCATGACAATAAAAAATATGCCAGCCGTACTTAAGCTATTTCAAGTTTTCACAAGCGAATGTCGAAGGATAGAAATCAAACTAAAAAGTACTCCAAATCTAAAAAGGTAGGCAGGTTATATTCACCTCTTGGCCAAGGTGAAAGAAAGCAACTTACCTAAGGGAATAAACTCTTAATGAAAATTCTCACCAACCCATCTGATCAACTTGGTAAGTATAACCAATTAACAGCAAATGGTATAGATTTTTATAGAGTAAAATTCAAGAGATAAACAACTCACACTTAGGATTTCTAGATGGAGAACTATTTCAGGAGAAATCACGATAAAGAATAAACCAAAATCATTTCTCATATTAGATATAATACAAGATTGCGAACAGGAAAAAATTAAAGACATGCGAAAACATTTCAGAGACAAAACAGTCGATGAAGGTTTTATCCACAAGTGGACGACTAACAAAAACTTTTAATAGGGAAAATAATATGATGATGATGTATGTGTGTATATTAATGTGTTATTTATATATATATATATATATATATATATATATATATATTACACACGTCTTAAAAAACTAACAATGTTCTAATATGAACGTGATTCTTGTGCATAATGTGTAATATACTCTTTCTAACGGATAACACATAAATATTGTCCAGCACAGGTTAAGAAATCAATTTTGAATAGATAATCAGCTCATTTGTACATATATCAACAAATGTATAAATAAAAATATACCAACAGGTTGTGACGTAAAAAAAATGAAATAGACATATAGAGAGAAACAATTTGATAAATCGATACGTGCTGGTAATAATAGAACATTGATATTTTGTTATAAATATTTATTAATACATTTATTGGAATTGTTATGCAGGCCTCACATGTATATGTCTATTATTAACTTAATATCTTTTATTATTTTGATAAATTTGTAAATGTCGGGATAGCAAGTTTGTTTACAAATAACATTAAAATTGAGAACTAAATATATGTTTGTATGCACATCTATAATAGAAGACATAACCATTTTGCATATTGACATCATTTTAGTTATAGATTTATTTGATCACGTTTTATTTGTATCTTTATAATTTTATATCGATCAGATTTATATATCTATTTTGAAACGAATGTGCTAAATTTTCTGTAACATAAACATGTGGTGTTTTTAATATAAATATTTGAAGTATGTCACAATTAAGTTCGTATACAAGTCAGTCTTTCAGTCACAAACATAAAAAACATTGTGATGAATTGTTATATACATTTGATTGCTAAATACCAAAAAATTAAATGTAACTAAAATACAAATATTTTTATTTCTTTTATTCATTTCGATTATAGAAAAGTTCCAAAGATCTTAATTATAACAATGCAGAAATTAAACAAAGAACTATTTTCTGTTAATTCAAGAATATTTTAATTTATGTACTTGCAAGTTAATCGTACAGTAATTTATTTTATAAACGCCAATTGAGAAATCAGTATCCAATTTTAACAAAAAAATATATATAAGTAACCTAAACAAAATTGTAGAATAATAGTAAAATGTAAATTTTAACACGTACGATAACAAATGTGATCTTGAACTAAATTGTAATTAATGCTGATATTTTTATGGCGTCTCGGTTCATAACCTTTCGCTGTTAGCGCTAGACTTTTGTATTAAACAGTGTTATTGAATTATAAATACGCACAAAGTTTGTAATTGTACAATGCATAGTGTATTTGTTTAACCGATTAATGTACAGCATTAGTAAGAGAAAAAACGAACGGATGACAAGACCACCCAAGCGGACTGATTTTTTTAATGTATAAACAATATTTGTTTCATTGGCAACAAAGTTATAGTTTTGAATTAATTCTGATTTATATTTGTTATTTATTAATAATTCTGATTTATGTTCAAATTTAAATAAAAGATGAAAGTGGAAATATTCAAGGTAAAATATTGGTACATTTTATTCTGAAAATAACAAGAAATAAATTGGAAAATATATGCAATGTTTTACTAAACAAATAATATACATAAATTAAAATCTTCCAATTTACATATAACGATACATTTAAATGTTTTAAAATTGACTACTAAATAAATTAAAATTTAAAATCATTCACAAAACCGCTATCTCTTCCATTACAAATAATTTTTTCTAATCAATTTTTCAACCACATTTGTGCAACAAAAAAAAATATTTCAATTCAAATCGAAAAATCAAATTCATAACAAAAATAACATTATCACAATTATAGAGTAGTAGAGAAATATTTTTCTTATAAAGTGTCATTCTATATTAGAATGATTTTTGTATTTTAATTTCAATACAACTTAATATTAGAATTCAAATGTTATAATACGATTGTAGATTGACCGAGAAATATATATATATTTGTACATGGAAAGAGTAAAAATATTAAAAGTACATTTTATGGACTATGAAAACTTTCATATTTTATGAATATAACTACTCACAAAATATTATAAAACAAAAACGCCAAATTTAAAGGGTACATAGTAAAAGTTAAAAAAAACTTGCTTTACAAACTCACAAAAAAATATGTATAAGAAACAAACTAGAATAATTAAATAGTAAGATATTATCATAGTGAAACTAGTTGACTGAATAAATTACACAAAAAAAATGTTTTTTTAAAAATAAGAAAACGTTCAACAATGAATGTTCTATAAAACATACATAAATGAAAATATATTTAATTTCCCTAATATTTTATTGTATATTATTTTGCTGATATTTTAATAAATATTTTTTTAGTATGCATTAATATTTATTATTTTTATTTTGAATTAACTATTTAAATATAAAATATTTCATATCTACTAAAAAGAAAAATTCAATAAAATAAATTAATAAGATCAAAAATATTTCAATTATTTAACATAATTTCTAAAATGAAATTTGATATATAAAACTTATATTTTTTGTTTCTTAGTGAATCATTATTGGTACATATATATATATATATATATATATATATATATATATATATATATATATATATATATATATATATATATATATATATATATACATAATGTGTGTAAACGCTTTCTAATTACAAAAATAAAATTACCAAAAAACGCATATATTTAAAAACTAATTACCTAATCGCTCCTAAAAAATAACTTACACTAAACCTATTATGTATTCAAAAAACGTAATACCTATATTATTTTTATAAAACAAGTTTTTTTTATTTCCAAAAAAACCTTGAATATATTTCAATAAAATTTGATTATTAAATAATATTCTTTGTAGAAAAAACCATACCAAACTTTTGAAAAAAATATATTTTCTACATATTTTTACTGTTTTTTTTTAAATTTAGGTATAAATTACCCCCATTAGTTAAATACTATCAGTATGTTGTAAATTTATTTATTTTTTTTGTTTTCCATTCTACATTTCTATATTATTTATACACAAATAACTATGGACACACAATACGGATTAAAAATGATAAGGTACTTATTTTAAAACAATAATAAGGGCTTCTAATTTATAATTATTATAAATTTTTCTACGAAACTAAAATAATTTGTTACACAAAATGAAGTATAAAAATTCGAGTATTTCTCTAATACTAATGTATAATAAACTATCTGCGTACGAAATAAAATGTATTCTTTCCAATTACAATTCTGCTAAGAACATATAAATCACTAGAGGTCAGATCTATGACGGTGTGCATCAGTAAAATAAGTATCGTCAAAGACATTCTTCAAAATTTAACACTAGCCACTATCTTCCGTACGTCTTGTCCGTCCGTCCTACAAGTGTATATATATTTGAACGAGAGTGAGACTGTGGGAGATTGGAATTGTAATCCGTCTGGTTTGGATCAAATCCAGTCACCACATCAGACTATATATACAATACGAATATAACCATACACTGTTTTCTCTCGAATGGATAGACATGTTCCAAGTTGGCAGGCAAGCGAGTACACATACACTTCACATACACACATGTATTATTACATTGTTGAGCAATGATTCCGTCGTTGGTTTTATGTTTTATTTGTATTATTTGAGGCTTAACGTAACGTTGTGCTTGCACAGGGTTTCGTTCTTGAAATTCGTTTCGTAAATATCAAACAATATGATTGATCACTATTTTTTTTACTTTCTGAGGTTGTGTTATATCGACAAAATGTTTTTTTTACACTTCTGTGGAAATTCAACAGTTTACGTTTTTATATAAAGCTCTGTTAAGTGTAGATTTTAATGACATTCTATTTTTTTAAAAAAATTCGTTGTAACTGTTTATTGAAACCTTGTATTTACATATAAAGATGTTCAATTTTATTTTCATTGAAATACATATATATATTTTTACAATCACTACTCAATATGTGAAAATTGAATAGAAGAACTAAAAATGTAACAAAATTTAAAATTATATAGTGTCTATGTTATACAAAGGTTTAAAAAAGAAGCAAAATAATTTATATGCAGAACAAACAAAAAATGCTTTTAAAATAATTACGATTTTACTGGCTGCATAAAATAATAATTAATGAAAGAATAAACAACTTATATAAGATATAGACCGATTTGATGGCTATAAGGCGTACAATAGCTACAAAAAAAATTTGTAAAAACAGAATTATAAATGATTATTTACAGTTATGATTGTCACATTGCCAAATTGAGAAATGACGCAAGTATTGTTTAAAACTATGCAAACAGATTTTATAAACTGCATGCATAAATAATCAGAACGGTAACGGACTTTTCGCGATAGGCGCAAATATATTCACAACGACATAAATAATTTCGTCTAGTGATTTGTCTAACATATTTGTACTTTTTATATTCGTATACACACACGAAATGCAAATATTAAACGGTTCAATCGTTCGTTTGCTGTGATTGGTTGCAACTTTTTTTATTATTGTAAACGACTATTTTTATGTTTGCATTTAATTATCGTATACATATAGTCGGTTGCAATTCTCAATTTGTTCAATTAAAAAATACTATAAATAGATTTTTACACACACTCGTGTTTTTAAAAAATATTACCATTGTACAAATACAAAACATTTCTTAATTTCACGTGTATGTTGGTCTTAATTCACAAATTCCACATTTCTACACTTTATATTATATTTCATACATACATATATATATATATATATATATATATATATATATATATATATATATATATATATTGGATAAAATAGATTTGTATATAATATAAAAACGAGTACTAAAAAATATCAAATAAATGGTAAAAAGAAAAAATATGTACTCAGTCTGCATGCACAAATAACTAACATATAAAAATAAATTAACTTTAGATTTACTAGTGCAGATATATACATACACTATACACCTGCGAAGGTGTATATTGTATATTGTTTGAAATATTTCTATTATTTATATAAGCCAGTATCGTCCGTTGTGTGCGGCACAATCAATTAATAATAGTAAGCAGTTACAACTTATAATTAATCGGTCGTTGTAATCTTGTTGTCTGAAGAAAATAAGTAAGAGCTTCCTCTTTCTTCATAGTTAAACGTTTATATATATATATATATATATATATATATATATATATATATATATATATATATATATATATATACACAACAATCTTTTTTCGTTCGTGTGTCGTGCGAAGGTGTGGTGCATTAGTCAATGCAATAACGTATTAATGAAGTCAAAGTGCAATGTACTTGGCAGTTTAATACAACAACCTTAGACGTATATGTGTAAATGTACAGTCAGTGACATAAATACACTATGCGATTTTTTTTTTAAAAAAATACTAATACATTTATTCCAATAATATTGATTTTTAAACTTGAAAAATATTTAGGAATCTTTTATTTCCGAAAGTACATAAATATTTAAAAAATATATTTTTTCGATTTTGTTTTGACATTTTTATAAAAGTGTACTATATATACACAAACTAAAAAAATTAATAACCAAAAAAATTGTCTCATTTTTTATAATTAAATCAGTTGACTACTATCATTCTTTTTAACACAAAAGAAATTATCACAACACCACAAGATATTAATAAAAATGTCCATTGATTATTTGACATTTTTTATCTTGTGGTGTTTGAGTGATAACTCATTTGTGTTAGTGAATTTGTCACATCATTAAAATAGATAGTACTAAAATACTACACAATTTCTTCGTCATACTTATTTTTTATCAATTATCTATATTCTTTTAAAAAAATTCTCTTATCAGTAATTTAAGTCATTGATTCTTTTTCGTAAAAAACTTTTTAATAATACACCTTTACTTTGCACGAACGACTAATAAAATATTATTTTTATTGAAATATGGTACGTCGTGAAATTAAATTATAATCCAACAGTACGAAGTTAACTGTTCTGTGACCTCAATTTTTATTAATTGCTTGCAATTGACTTAATATGTTTTTTATACTTCTTTATATATTTTTTCTCTGTTGAACAAGGATTTATTTTTTCAATATTTGCATTGAATTAAACAAAATCTATTATACTGAAATAAATCATTGAAAAAATATTTTTATATGGATATTGAATATATTTTAGTATTGAAAAACTATAAAAAATATCTAAATACATATTGGAAAAGAATACTAGGTTAAATTTGAAATAGTTAGAAAAATGATTGAACTATACAAAATATTTTTAAAATTCCCAAAAAAATAATGATTGTACTTTTAAAGACAATGGAGACTTGCAGAAAAATTCAAAAGGTTTAAATGAAATTTATTTAATACATTGATTTAATTCTGTTACGGACTGTAGACACATAAAAGGTTGATAACGATTGCACTACAATCTTTTCCACGTCTCACTCATTTCTAATCCACTTGATACGGTAATACGCGCACCGCTATACCTGAACATGAAAACAAAACGTCAGTCGTATTGATCGAAGTAAAACTTAACACCGTTGATGGATTGGTGTAGTTCTGATATGTTGTTGCTTGGTTGGCTGGTTGGCCGTTGTTACCTCTTAAGACATGTCGTTTACGTGTTGCACAACTCTCGCAATTTATCTATTGTTTCAGTTCTAACGTGCTCAGATTATCAGAACTAATGTAACGTTGTTATAACCACAAAAGAAAAAAAACTATACAAGCACAGTCTTATTCGAAGAACTTGTGTTAGGTATGGAATTAATAGTAAACACATCCTATGTTTTTTCATACAACTCGAATTTAATTCTAAAATTGGATTGGATAGAGTACCAGCCAATGGACTAAATCACGCAAACGATTACAAAACATGATTTTTTTTAAAACGATAGGAATCACTTTCTTATTCTTAAAGAAACTACCTGAATATCAAATTCAAATAAAATAATCAAATCGGCGAAAGTTTTACTGTGCTGAATTGGCGGTATCTATTTTTTACACTAAGTATTAAACCTAAAAAAACTTTTTTTTTGTAGACAATATTTCAGTATCAAGAGATTATTTTCCATAAAAAAATTTTAAAATTTTGAATTAAATATTAAAAAAGTAGTACATTTTTTATACTATAAAAACATTATTATGAAAAAGAGAAATAAACAATCTCATTTCTTTATAAATTTCTATCCTTTTCTAATCACTACTTAAATATATATTTATTTGTATGTATGTATATATGTATGTATGATTAAAAAAAATATCATCTGAATTCAAACCACAATTTGAAATGTTCTCATTTTTATTTTTAATAAAAGAAAAAATATAAATCATATGTATAAAATTACAATATTGAACGACTCGTTTTTCAATAATAAATACCGCTTTATCAAGTAAAATGATTATACTATCATAATAAACAACATTTATATTATGTTAGTTTAATCATTATAATTTGTTTATATAATTATATCTGTTTATTTAAAAATATGATAGATAACAAATGTGTTTCTATAAATAGTAACAAATTAATACAGAAATAATAATAAATTGCTTTTTATCATTTAAATAATCAGTAACATTCGAAACATAAAAACCGCATAAAATAAAAAATATATAAAATTAATAATGACAAATGGACCTAAATTTTTATAATAATTAAACAAACACATTATAATGTATAACCTTGAATGGTTTTACACCAAAACTCATTTTTAATAACTGTTTTATCCATTTTATAAAATTTAATTCCAACAATTTTTAAAAAACTGTCACAAAAAAATTATTACATAATCATTTCAATTACATGAACTTAATACATTATGGTATATTTTCCATTTATATTATAATGTTTTTTCTCGGAATCAACAACGGTTGTAGTTTGTATGAAGATAATAATCTTCTAATTGTTATTTTTTTAAAAAAATATCCTTTATTGTTACTTTAATAATTTCGTCAAAAATATAAAACAATTAGTTATTTTCATTAGCAATGATTAAAAAAAAATTAATAATCAAATGAATGTGGATTTAGAACGGTAAAATAATAAAAAAGTATAAACGGGAAAAGAAATTATAAAAATATTATTCTGTAAATAAATAAATAAGTAAATAAAACTGTTTATAGCAACCTTTCACTTAACCTAAGAAATTGATATGGTCGTAAATTTATACAATTACAATTTAATAAAAAAAATGCATCATAACAATTATTAACAATTCATTTAATAACGCATGCTGATGTAAATATACTTACAAATGTTATATACAAGCGAAAAAATATTTTAAAATTGTTTAATTATTAAATACATATACTTTTGTTTGCCGTACATACATATATAATAAACACGTTTTAAAAATTCAATCTAAAATTCTCTTTACAAACATAATAATATGGTAACCAAATCATAACCTACAATAAACTTAAGCATTGAAAATAAATAAAAATATACACATACCTTTCAGTAATTTGTAATTTAGTACGTCTTGATTTATATTGTTTCTTACCCATTTTATTTCTTTAACATACGTTCTATAAATTCACCAAAGACATAAAAGTGAATTGTACGTCAATAGAGAACAACAAACTATAATTAAATGTTTTAGACATAAAAAATTCAAAACATAGTAGAATTTTATATGACTTTTTAACAATTACTAATGCTCATTCTTTATTTATTCATCCCTACTCTCAACAAAGCCGTGGGAAATAATCGGAGGATCAATCATGTATTCGAAATTTGTTCACAATTTAGTGAAACAATCGACCACTTTATAGATTTATAAACGTATAATGTGTGTGTAGTAATATGCATATAAATCCATCCATGTACAACATACATAAAGAAGTATCCTCCTAAACTTGATGCTATTACAAAAAAAACATTTATTATTCTTAAGAATAAAGAAATATTGTAGTATGTGAATACTACTAATGTACTTTAAAAATAACTATTATTTTTTATGATTGGTATAATTTGAAAAAAAAACAGTAACTGTGTATATATTTATATTAAATTTTCGAAATACAACAATTAGAAAAAAATTATTCTCAAACATTTAAAATGTTTCAATAAGACTTATACTAACACAAAATTAAATCTTTTACCACTCTATGTACATTCATATAAATGAAACTGATTTATTTTATATAGTTTTAACCATTAGTATTTTAAAAAAATACTAATATCAATATTTTAATAGTATTAATATAAATTTTCTTAATGTATGAAAAAAAATACTTTCATAAGATTCAACAGTTAATAAATATATTATGTTGTCAAGTATCTCCCTTCCGCTTTTTTTTTTTTGTACATAGCCGCGAAATTCAAAAGACAAAAAGGCGGAAGGGAGATATTTGACAACCTAATATTCTGTTAAAAAATTGTAACTTAATAGAGAGTAGAGGTACATTCTGTTTTTCTGCAATTTTTTTTTGGAAATAATCATTATTTATATAGCTCATCATGACATTATTTAGAAGAATTACCTTAAATTAAATAAACAAGTCTCGCGATATTTCAACCCTAAAAATAAATATAAACCAATGTATAAATACATCGAGTGTATTGTTCGACAATGTTCATTAATGTAAACAACGGCGTTGTCCACCGACAACCCTCATCAAAAAATCCACACGTAGTAGTAGTTGTCAATAGAGTCGTTACGATACATCGAACCGACGTACCGCCATCACATAGACTGACTGTCTCGCTGATATTCTCGCATGTGGTGTGTTTTATCCGAATCGGAACACCGCATCCATCCATCCGCACACATTCACACACACACAATTATATATACATATATATGTATATATACACATACACACACTATAGGCGCACATAACTGCTGCACTACTACAATTACTAACAGTCATCCAGTCGGTTTTTGCTGTCGGGACGTAGTGGGTTCACCGTTGAGCCCTGCAGATTAGGTAATGTGATCTACCCTAATCCAACCTCTCCTACACAGAAATGTTATTTCGTTTCGATGAACGTGTGTGTATGTATGTATGTGTGTATATGTATATGTATGGGAACTCAGCGATAAAACAGCAAAGTTTAACAAATAGAAACAACGAACACACATACATTCTTACGTTTTATCCATTTTGCTCGAGATGGAGAAAAGTGGTAATGATTACACGTTGATCCTGAACCATTTCGTTCATGTAGAAAACAAAGACTTTTATTACTGTTCACAATTAAATACAAACATAATTATAGATTAAAGATTTAAAATAAATTTCATTCGTGCTATACTTTTTCAAGGATTATAAGATATACTCATAAATAATTGTTGAAATGAAGATACATTAACCACATATATATATATATATATATATATATATATATATATATATATATATATATATATATATATATATATATATGTAAAAAAAAACTAAACCATTCGAACTCTTTTTTTGTGTTCTTGCAAAATTCGAAATCTCATTATTAGTTTTGTATAACATATTTTTTTATAGCCAATCTACTCTCGTCAAATTGATTAATTATGCATATTGCAAATATACTGGTGTATATAAAATCAACTATTATTAAAATTTAATTTTTCATCAATTTATTCTTTCTACTATTGTATATTAAACATAGGTTATTAGTAGTACAAGAACTTATTCGGTAATTTCTTACAAAATGTAATTATTTTTAACCTTCCTCGATTTTTCTACCATCATTTATTATACTAAAAATCTTGTTGTTGTGTATATTTATATATATATATATATATATATATATATATATATAAAATTGAAATAAAAATAATACAAATATTTTTATCAAATAATGTATTAAATAAAAACGAAATTATGATTTACCTCTTAATAATTATTAAAAAGCAGAGAAAAACCATTAGAAATCAGAGAAAGCGATAGATAATAAGGACAACAATAAACACACTGAGACAATAAATACCTTGAATGAAGAGTACAAAAAAGAACATTATTATTCGACATAAAAACGAAAATCCAGAGATCGAAACTTTGACAGTGAAGTAACAAGTTTTTTTTAAAAAAAAAAAATGATAAAAAAACAATGAGGAATACATAAAAAAAATTATGCAAAATGTTAAACAATGACTTGTTTATTAATTATCCAAAAATAAATATTTTACTTTGTTTCTATAATAAAATCAATTATGAATATGTTTATTATATATTATAAGCATGATTGTATTGTTATCCATAACTCACATCATATATATATACATGAAAATTTTTCTAAAAACTTGTACAAACTGTTAGCTTAATGAATGAGTCGCCTATTCCATTTATGATGTGTATCTCTTGGCTTATATTGTATATGTAGCCATTATTGTGAATAATAGCTCTATATAGGCGCATTATGTCGTCTGTAAGCTCGTAGAATGGCCGCTTCAACTTGAAACCATGAGACATTTAAAGGATTTTGAGCTTTTTTGCTATCTTTTCATTGTATATATACATAAACATTTATATATATATATATATATATATATATATAAATATACGTACTACTTAGAGAAAATATGTTAGATTTAAAAGCTAACTAAAATATAATTAATATTTATTCTGGTGCCATTTTAATAAAATTTAATGATTTACATAAAGAAACTAATTTATATTATTATTTAACATTTTTTAATTTTACATAAAGTTATAACCTTTTTACAAACATGGTAATTTTAAGAACTTTTATTCATAATTTATATCAGAGTAGAATTTTTATTAATTTACTTTCTGTAAAACACACATTGCTTAACTTCACTAATCTACGTTCCATTATTAATATTATATTTTTCGTAGTTTTAAAATAAAAAAATATTTTTTTTCAGTTCATCAACTTTCAAAATAGAATTATTCAATTTAAATATCAAGACTAGAAGAATTCATTTAGAATTAATATCATTTCATACTATAAATATAGAAGTTATTTAATGCAAAATTAGCAGAACACATTTTATTTATTTCTTATTTTCAAGATTAATTTATTTTTATCATACTGTTTGATTTAGTTACTAATTATTGATTGCATTACCTACTATTTCTAATATTATTATTTAATAAATTTGCATTTGCATTGTTACTTACTTTGTTTTAATTATAAATTCTTTTTAATTTCCAGTAATATAATCACACACACAATAGTTTCTTTGAATTATGACTTTTTATACGTGATGAAAAAATATTAATTAATTTTGAATGGGAATAACGCGATTTTACATTTTATTAAAATCTCTAAATTCGCTTTTGACTGACATTTAATTTGAATCTTATAATAAATCAATTTCCAATAATGTAATTTTATATTTGTTTTGAAACAATTTCTTTAATAACAACCCAAAAAAGTTAATGAAGTCTCTATTTATATATATATATATATATATATATATATATATATATATATATATATATATATAAATAAGTAAACTTACAAACACTACGTTTTAAATAATTCCATCGGTACTATATACAAAAAATAAAATTCACAATCTCTCATTTACTTTTTTTTAAGAACATTGTCACAAAAATGAACTAAGAAATATATTCTAACATTTATTAAAATAATTTCTTTTCTAGTACTGAACTAAATGTTCTTTCTCAAAAAAAATGTCCGCATTTTGATAAAAGAAAATAAAAAAAATGCAGTTTAACATTTTACGTTCTTGGAATTCATAAGGATAGCACCGTATCGACTCGTCTCTTGATATTATATTAAATACATTCAGTTGTGTAAAAGATATCGTTATTTTCTTCTACTCTTAACGTTTGTGATCTTGATATTTTTTTTCTTCTCATACAATATATATATATATATATATATATATATATATATATATATATATATATACCGGTACCTCAATCAGCTTCATTGCCATGTTCAAAGGCGTCGTGGCGTTGCAGGCACGTTCAACGTCGGCTAGAGATCAAGGCCGACGCCGACGTCGTTGAAATATCCTTCCCGCGCACCTCTTGTTGACATTGTCTGACAAAAGCTCACTCGTAAGTATGCCCGGTGTGTGTATTTATATGTGATTTCTGTATGTGTGTGTACGTATATATAGGGATTGTGTGACGGCATTGCTGCAGACGATGCGGCGGATGATAAAAACTGATGACGCATCGATATGTGATTGTTTGTGGAATCCTGATTGATTTTTTCTTTCCAACATCACCATCACCGTGTTATTTATTTCGTTTAAAATTTATGATGCAACTTATATCAAACTTTTAGCCCACAAT
This sequence comes from Neoneuromus ignobilis, assembly GCA_029203775.1. Taxonomy (NCBI): domain Eukaryota; kingdom Metazoa; phylum Arthropoda; class Insecta; order Megaloptera; family Corydalidae; genus Neoneuromus; species Neoneuromus ignobilis. The sequence goes on along the minus strand of CP092094.1, from coordinate 16,758,774 downwards.
ACTAGGCTCAGATATTTGTGAGATATTCGTTAACGGAACATCGGTTATAATAAATTATTCTATTGATAGAAATATCGTTCAATTTGTACAGAATATTGTTGTTAAAAACAGTATTTCTTTTCTTGAAGAACGATTAAAAATCAATTTTTTTAACTGAAAACTTATTATTTGATATTTCAATCGCTAACAGCAGTCATACTAGAACAAATGGTTGATAAAAACATATTTGCACTATTTTATATAATGGACTAACATTCATAAAATCTTCATAAACATGTCCCATATTTTTATTAGATACGAAACAATAAAAATAAAACGACATGAGTAATATTATAATACGTAATATTTATTTTCACAACAAAATGCAATAAAGAAAATCTCATTAGTGACTCATGGATTGTTAAATATAATACTATATTACATACTTTATAAATATACTACAATTCCTCAAAGGTTGGCTGACTCATAACAAAAATATTATGATACTGATATTTATATCAAATAAACATACCTAATCATTATGGTGTTTATGTGTACATATTTATTTATACACACTCACAAACACACACACACACACACACATATATATATATATTTATATATATATATATAGTTGTTTTTTTAAGAGTGATAGAATTTTAAATTGGAATCCCTATTGAAAGTTCTATCTAACCTAAAACACCTTACATATTAGTTATGTGTGTGTATGTATATAAATATGATTAAGGTGTTTTTAGGTTAGATCGAACGTTCGATAGAAATTCAATTTAAAATTTTATCACACTTAAACTCTCTCTCTCTCTCTATGTATATATATATATATATATATATATATATATATATATATATATATATTTATATAATAGGTACATAATTCTAAAACATAATTCATCGTGTAAGAACACCACCCACATTTATTTAACGCTATTAATATACACATGTTAAAGGAACTACTGCAATCGTGTCATTATGCAAATCTCCTGAACAATAGGATCGTATACTAGGAATTAATGTTCAAAGAACAGCTCATATGATAATATTACATTGACATTGAGCGCGTTATTCTCTACTTTTTGGTCATATCTACGCCAACCAACAAAAGCTTTTATATATAAAGCTATATATATATATATATATATATATATATATATATATATATATATATATATATATATATATATATATATATAATATATATATAAATAAATTATTCAAATGATTTAATAACTATAATACAAAATTTAGATCTGAAGTGTTTTCAATAAAATCTTGGAAGCAAATGAAAATTTTGTTAACATTTTACTTACATATATAATACACCTCCAATCTACATATTTTGCAAGAAAATATTTATAGCAATAAAACCCCTCATTCCACCAAACCACTTTTAAGAAAATATATGTACGAAAAAACATGTTTTAAATTTTATAAAAAAATTTACTTAATTCTTTTTTTAAACTTAAAATTGATTTATATTTCTAATAATTTACATTTTTGTTCATTGATTCTCAAATTTCCTTCAGGAATAATAAAATTAATCGTACACATTTTATAAATATTGCAGAATATTGTTTATTTGTGGAAGAGAATAATTTTCTCATATATATTATATAAATAAAATAAAAATGAAATTATGATTCTATAATTGAAGACTAATATTAAAAAAATATATTTTTTTCAATATTAAACTCTTCAATATATATTGTTTAAATTAATACAAACAGTTAAATATTGTTGTTGCTAAGCAAAAAAAAAATCATTTATGTAAGAAAATAAATAAATTCACAATTAATTGGTAATATTCCATATTCATTAATAAATACTTTTAATAAAAAAATACATATTCTTATAAACAAATAAAAAAAGAAACAATTAAGTGTACTTCATTGAAATAAATAAATAAATATACATAATATATATATATATATATATATATATATATATATATATATATATATAAACATATGTATAAAAGAATTATTGAAATAATAAACACTTTAACTAAATAACACCTATTATAAATCAATAGAGATAATTGTGAACTGCATCAATTAATTGCATCAATTAATTGCATACAGAACTTCAAGTACAATAACAATACATTATTAAAGTATTTTAATAATTTATTATTACTCAGTGCGATACAAAGCACTTCAGTATAATATGTGGGTGTACATACTTCATGTTATTGATGATTTAATAAACCTAAGAAGTGGTTAAATAGTCAGTCATATCTTACAACCGGTAATTTTTAATATTGAATATAAAAAAAATTGTAATTGTGTTATTGAGACATTAATAAATTGATTGTCATTCACACATAAATACACACATACATATTATATATATATATATATATATATATATATATATATATATATATATATATATATATATATGAAAATTGATTTTGTTTATAAAATATTAAATAATTAACGTTAAACTAATTTTTTAAAAAAAATCCATAAACGCTTCTCAAAACGTGTTACAATCTTCATTTATCGGTTTTATGAAAACAACATTTATGTGTGTATTACGTGACATATTCCATGTTTTAACCGTATATTTATTTTGGATTAAACAACCCCGCAGCCAATCCGTTTTGTAATAATTATCTGTCGAATAAAACAAATGTGTATAAAACGTACTCGCATAATGATTTCATTCGAGGGGAACTGACAGGTAAACTGGTGTTTGTATTATTGTGAATATAGTACACAATGTAAAGAATTATTGAATAGATGACAGCTAATTCAATTATTGTGATATTTAAAACAGAAATACGGAAGTACATTTAATCTAGACATAGGAAAAAAATGAAAGAATACAAATAATGAAATTTATAAAAATTATAAATAATGTTTTTAATAGAAAAGTATGTTTTATTTTATTAAAAAATAGGATATTAAAAAGTAGACTATTTTAATACTGATTCCAATATTTATCTATTAACTGATGCAAATTTTGTAATATTTACTGTTTAAAATGCAGACAAATATTAAAATTCAATAAAGTAAAATTAAACTTTTTTAAAATATAGAAATGTAATTAAATAAATGTAGGCAAAAGATAAAGATTATATTTTGCACACAGAACTGTACGTATCTATATATATACATACATACATCTACACACCCACACATACATTTGAGTATAAACGTAGATTTGGTAATGATAAATATCTACTTAAAAGACAAGTGTACTTATATTACAATGAATTACAAAATCACGGGATTAGATGACAGATAGTTTCCAAGTTTTGTAATTGTACAACAAACTACTCTCGCGATTAATATTTCTTAAAATTCTTGCATGCACATTTAAGATAACGGCGTTATGCTGTATGTTATTGCTAATTAAATCAGTACGGCTACACCATAATCGTGGGCTTAATCAAAGAAGTCACAACGTTTCTGTCTCGTTTCGCGAATGCTAATAAAATCCTTGGAAATGTACGATCGAAGTTTAAATAAACTTATAAGACTTTCTCTATGTATTGTTTTTGAGGTGGATGGGGGTTGGTTGGTAACGGTTGGTTGAAATTTTCTTGACATCGGAATACGAGTTAGCATAGGTCACAGTGGAACATATAAACAAGGATGTCACAAAATGATAATAATATGTTAATTGTTCTACATGGAACTAATTATATACATATTAATCTTTATGTAATTAGTTTATAAAGTCAACACATTTTTAAAAATTGAAACTTAAAAAAACATTCAGAATTGTAAAATTAAGAATAATTTTGAAAAATATTTTTTCATTAGCAATCAAATTAAATCGAAGCATGTTTAATCTTTTCTATTACAATTTATATTTTTTTAGCAAATTTTTCTTTATTTTCAATTTTATATATTCCAAAAATTAAAATAACAATTATGTTATTAAATAATCATAGAATAGTCAAATATTAATTATATTCGAATATAAATTATTATTGACAAGAATGATCAATTTTCAGACAATATTTACACAGATTTGTAAACCCTGCAGTTTGTGTACAGGTCTCATCTCTCGTGCAATCTCTTTCTACACTACCAACCAACACCGCCCAAACTCATCCTTCACGTTATCGTCTTCTTGATAAAACAACACCAGGCAATTAGCATGCCATTAATTCAATTACAGAGTATAGTAAAAGCTTTGAACCCTCCTTTACTTTAGATTGTATATAAGAGAAGTATATGTGTTTATATATGAAGGCAAACGTCTAGCTATAGAGCTGAGTTAGCTTTAAATGTAAAGTAACATGTTTAGTTTGTTAGAGCAGACGCGCACCGATGATAGGAATAATAAAGATTAAAGAGTACATTTCGAATTTTGTGAAAATCTAAGAGTTCATTCGAAATAAATACACTGCAAATTTATGAGCAAACAAATAAACATTAAGACAATATTGTATTTTTTAAGTTTCGAGGTTATAAGGAAGTTTTAAAACAAAATAAGACTGTAATTACTACTTATTTCAATATACTTTGTTGAAATAAAAATGATTGTATAATCAATTACACAATTTCGTTTGATTAGAGTTAAAAGTAAAACGCATTTAAAAAAAATATTTTCCATACAAGCAATTGTATCATTATAAATAATATATAAAAATGTCAATAAAATTATTATTTGTATTTGTACGTGTATGATTGTGAGTTAATTCTAATTTTAAGTCAACAATGAAAATTATATATTTAAATAAATACTGATCAGCAATTAATATAATTCTATTTTGAGTTATGAAAATTCAATAAATTTGATTACAACTGAATTAAATTTAAAATTTTTCTTACTTAACCGTGAAATTAAATTTTATAACAAATATTAACATATTTATTTACATCGTATATTTCTATCATCCAATAATTTATGTATAACAATTTTTGAGAGTATCAAAATTCAATTTTCAATGTGTAAATATTTGTTAATACATTTTAATGAAGTGTTCATATATGCTAAATATATTTATTTATAAACAGTACATAGTAACAAAAAACGTTTTCATTTCACGTTTATGTAAAGTAAACAACATACAGGAATGGATAAAATAATTTAAATAAAATGAAACAAATTAAATTCAGTACGGATGAAGTCAAACAATAGGGTGTATGTGCTACATGTTTGTATGAGTATATACGAATACCTTAACCATCGTGAAAGTTACCTAACAGCCGGTCCTTATATAATTCAATATTCGCATAACTGTCGGGTTACCTGTACAAAGTTTGTCGCATACACTTTCAACCGTCTGGCATTGGAATAACATACAAAAGGTACAACTGTCCAACTAAAACGTACTCTTATGAATCCAATATGCTTTTTACTTAGAATGAATGATTTCATGAATTATAAACATTTATCAAATTGATAAATATTTATTTTTATTAACAATACTTTTGACTTTAAAAAAATGATTAATTTGATTATTCCTTTTTTTTAAAAAATGTGTACATCTCACAAAACACACAAGATACGTACATATTTAAATAAATAAATACATATTTATATATATAAACAGGTAGGGGCAGAAAGAAAACATAGTGAACCAAAAAGAATTGCAAAAATGAAAAATTCAAAATGAAAATGAGTTAATCTTATAGCAAAACAAGAGCATCAATTGACAAGAAAAATTATTAGTTGGGAACCTAGATATACAAAAAAGTCCAAAAGAGACTTAAAGATAAAGTAGATGAGAAAGAATTCATCGAAATAAGATATTATATCAAAGTGAAAAGTTGTATGAGAGACCTTCAGTGAATAAAAAGAAGACTGATGACGATCCATAAAAATAAAAAAAAATCATAATCGATGAAGCAACTCTCGCATAATCAATAGAAACGATACTTTAGTTTTATAATCAAACTACTAATTATAAAAACACGCCAATAAGTAATAAAAAAGAATTGAAACAATTATGATAACTAAATGACATACACAAATGAACATAATAATAAGTTACGTATTTCCAATATAACAATAGTCTATCAAATATGCTACAACTACATAGCAAATCGAAATAACAAAACTGACCAACGTCAACAAATGGTCGCGAAATATTCAGTCACAATACAGGTAGAGTAAAATTTTGTGCTATATTTATCGAAATGAGTAATTCAGACACGCGATAAAGCACGTTTCACACTTTTATATGTAGTATGTGTGCGTGTGGATGTATGAAAATATGTATTATGTGTGGAATATGTATGTGTTATGTATGTATGAGTACATTTTATATATATATATATATATATATATATATATATATATATATATATATATAAATACTGCTTGACTGCTTGGATAAACATGTTTGCATATTCTATATTATTAAACCAATACGTAAATGATTTGATGTCATCATTGTTACAATAAAATATATAATTATGTTAAATGATTTCAATACAATTGCTTACAGTTAGTATAAAATAGCAAATTATTCTCAATTGTCATATAATTGAATAAAATTAAACTAATTTTCAATAAGAGATTTTCATATGAATATTAAATTTGAAAAATTAATTTATATATATATATATATTAGGGGTACCGGATGAAAATGTCGTTTTTTGACATCGTCCTTTTCAATGGTCAGTTGTGTTTCGGCTGTCGATCTTTTAACACGTATTTCTTTTGCTATTGATTGGTGGACATCTAAAGCACAACTTTCAAAATAAATTACATTTTTTTTGCGCCCTATTTTAAATGGAAGGATTTGTACCGGAAAATCAATTTTTACGAAATTGCATGTTATACGAATTTCATCAAAAAAGTAATGCAACCACTGCGACAAAAAAAATTGGGACATTTACGGGGATATATTGACTATTCAGCAGTGTCAGAGGTGATTCAAACAATTTCGAAGTGGAAATTTTGACTTAAAAAATAAACCTCGAAGTGAGAGGTTAGTGAAAGTGGACAATGAGGTGTTAAAGCATTGAAGTTGAAGCAAATCCGATCAAATGTATTTAACAAATAGCAGATACACTCGGATACTCTTGGTCTAGTGTGCAAGAACATTTAAAAATAATTGGCAAGATTCATAAACAGGGTGTGAGGATACCGCATCATTTAAATGATGAAAGCAAATCTGTACGGGTTCGAATGTGCCAAGAATTAATAAAATTGGAGGAAAATTCAACATTTCTTCGACATCTTGTGACAGGGTATGAGAAGTAGGTTATGTACTCGAACCAATGTCGCAAAAAACAGTAGCTTCTAAAGGACAGGTACCACTGGCAACGTCGAAACCGAACTTAACAGTCAAAAAGGTCCTTTTGTCTGTATGGTGGGATTGTAAAGGAATTATTCATTATAAAATTTTTAAATATGGCCAGATAATAACGGCACAGTTCTATTATGATCAGCTGGAACGATTAAAAGAAGCAATCCGTGTAAAAAGACCTAGAATATTAGAGGAAACATATTTTTTCAATACAATAATGCGAGACCTCATACAGCTAAAATTACTCGGGATACATTAATGGAATATGAAAGGAATGTAATTATTCATCCACCATATTCACCCGATCTTGCTCCATCGGATTACCAGTTATTTAGATCAATGCAGCACTTTTTATCCGACAAAAATTTTAAGAATATCGAAGAAGTGAAAACGGGTCTCGATGTCTATTTTTCATCCAAATCAAAAGATTTTTATGCAAATGGTATATTAAAATTACTAGAAAGATGAAAGAAAGTTGTAGATATCGAGGGAGGATATATATTTAATAATTGATATGGTAATATATATATAATTTTTTTTTTTAAATTGACTTTCTATTTAAAAAAACGACATTTTCGTCCAGTACCCCTAATAAATAGATAAGATATAGATAAATGTTAAAAAAATATGTACTGTAAAAAATGTATTTTTGTTACAAAAATGTCAAATGCTATACTCAATTACATTTTTAAAAACGTTGATTAAATATTTATCATTAAACTCTATTTTAAATATTACCAAGAAATTATTTTACCTTATATCATTTTCTTTCAGTTAACATTGATAAACAATGGAATTATAATAAAATAATAACATGTATATCAAATACATTATTACAATACAATATACACATTAATTTGACACAAAAATTAAGAAATATTATACATATGAAATTAGGAACTAACTTCTAAAATCAATATAGCGATTTCTGTCAAGAACCAACCCGAACCTAATTCACACTTTAAACAACAGTACGAGTTAAACATTCTACCATAACACCACCTGTCAATTATAATTAAGAACCAGACACAAAATTATAAATAATATGGTCGTACATAAATAAAGGACACTACTATTTTATGTTACTGTACTATTATATAAATACCTTAGTTTTCATACATTTATTTAAATAAATAAAATTTATGAAATATCAATGAGTATAATAAATTATCTTATTTATAGAACACTTCAAGAAAAATGTCAAATTAATTTATTAGCATGCAAATAAATTTCAATCATAATCATTATTTTGACTTTCTTTAAATAAATTTAAAAGCAACACAATTTAGTCTTAACTTACCACTTGTATATTTTAAAAATATCGAAAACAAACTCACCTGAAACAAAAAAATATATATTTTAAAATGATTTTTTTTGAAATATACACACATACATGAATATTTTAAATGTATGTGCATAGAATGTATGTGTATAAATATATTTTTACGTTGTCATGTCAAATTCTTCTCGCTAGAAAAACAAAATACGTTCAAATCATGCTACACTTGTCAAAGATGCGCTCGCTATGCTGTTACATGCATGTATGTACACTTCCTGCGGAAACTAAGAAAAACGCTATTGCAAGTTGTCTTCGACGATACAACATACATACTTTACTGTATGATGTTTCCAACTGAATGTCAGAAACTTGACTGCCAGTTTCGTCTAGATATAACATTTTTCTTATTCTGTACCAGTTTACTGCACAATATATACGAAAAATTTATACTTGAGTTGAAATTTTTTTTTCAATTAATAACTTTAAGTATGTATACATTTTTATTCATATATGTATATCATTTGTATGTATATGATATATTTGAAAAATTTAAAATTGTAACAACTGCATCACTGTTAAAAAATAATTATTTGTTTTGATTCAATTTAAAAAATCATTAATTCAATTTTTATCGAATGAAACAAACACAATTTTGTGTATCACTAATCTTGGAAGAAAAATGATATTTTATTTTTATTAGTGGATATACAGAGAATTCAATGCTTAAATAATCAACTTTAAAATTAATATTATTTATTTCATTTATATATATATACAGTGAAACTCATACAGAGTTATGTTTCCAATAATTTTACACATATATTTTAATATAATAACAATTTTCTTTATTTTTTTTGCTTAATTTCTTTATTAAGGTTATTTTTATTATATTTGAAAATTTCAATCGTAAATTAATATTTTTACTCCAGAAAAAGTAACAATTTCTGAAAAATGAACAAAAAATACATCAAAATGAAACTCATACAAGGAACAAATTATTTATTAAATTAAAATTTACAACCGATTGAATTATTTTAGTACTTGGTAGAGTAGCCTTTATTAATTTTTATAGCCTTTAAACGATTCGGGATGAATTTAACTAATTTTTTACAATAAGCTAGATCAATTTTTCCCCATTCTTCTAATAACGCTTTTTTAAATCATTGTTATTAATTGTGTGTTCTAATGGAAACTTTAAAGTGATTCCATAGATTTTCAATCACACTTATATCAGGTAATTATAGTGGTGTTTTCAGTACTTTAGGGGAATTATTTAACAGCCAACTACGTGTTTTATAAGATTTGTGCTTGGGGTCGTTGTCCTGATAAAAATTAAATGTTTGTAAAATCACAAGTTTTTGAGCACTGGTTTTCAAATTTTTTCTTAATAGAACAATATAAACATTTTACTTCATAATGCTATCTATAAAATTAAATTTCCAACCCCTCTCGTAGACATAGACACCCATACCATAACATGACTGCTCTTATGTTTGACTAGAATGTGTTTTAAAAACATTTCTGTATTTGGTTTCTGCCATACATTATTTCTCCCATTGGATCCAAATAAATTATATTTGCTTTCGTCCGTAAATAAAACATCTTTCCAATAATCAAAACTCTTATTAACATGTTCCCAAACGAAGCTTAACCTTTTGTTGCGATTAGCTAGATTTATGAAAATTTTCTTCCTGGCAATAGGAGAATGAATCCCATTTTTATTTAGTATATTGCGAATTGTTTGGGAGGTTACTTTTTTATTTAGATACTTTTCTACTTCAAAAGTCAATTTGGGCGCACTAATTTTCGGATCTTCTTTAATTTTTCGTAGAATCCAACGCTCGTCATGGCCATTAAAAATCTTGTGGAGATTCTTTCTGACTTTATTGTCAACACTTTGGCCGTTTTTAAATCTTTTTATTATAGATTGCACTGTAGTGTGGCTTCTATTAACTATTTTTCCAATTTCCCGTAGAGTTTTTCCATTTTTGTAATGAAAAATCATTAGTTTTCGCTCGTCCGTCGATGATTGTCCCCTTTGTCTACTCAAAGTGAAAATCCAACTTATATTTTTTTACAAAATGATTATAAACGACTTAACAATAGGTTCTTTTTTATAACCAAAGTGACCAAACACATACAAGAGTATACTTTCTTAATACATCAGTTTTCAAACAAGAATAATTTGTTGTATGAGTTTCATTTTGATGTATTTTTTGTTCATTTTTCAGATATATATATATATATATATATATATATATATAAATAATTTGTCACATTATACCACTCTCTTTGCTTGTGTGATATTATCGACAGTACTTTATCAAATGTCGTAACAATATCCCTCTTACATCCAAATATATATATATATATATATATATATATATATATATATATATATATATATAAATATATATATATATATATAAAACAAACACACACACACACACTTATTTCTCCAATTCAGCTCTGTTATGAATACATTTTCATTGGAGCACGTCATGGAGGACTACTACTACTACACAATGTTGATGCTAATGTATCTGGAGAATTATATTATTGTTGTGCTGAGTTAGCCGAATGTATGTGTCATGTTCATATGTTCTATTGCGACGCAGGTTCGGTATAAGGAGCTTATTGTTCGCTTGAGTAAACACATGTGGCGATACTAAAATATGAACGTATTTATCACGCTGACAACTCGAATACAGCGACGTGCAAGCAAGGCATTATATGAATATATAAATATAGATACATATATTTTGAACAAATTACACTACATTGAAGAATTCGTGAAATAGACAACGGAATGAATGTAAGTATATGTTATTTAGAGATTATTTTTGCAAGTATGTACGTGCACAAACCAGTAAATATTTGTACATGTGGTGACTTGTGTAACATTTGATAAATTTTTACGGTCATAAAATGTTCAACTTAGACTTGACGTTTTTTTTAAAAAAAAATGTGTATATTTTTGATAGTTTTGAAATTAATTGGTTATTGTTCATAATTACTATTAAAACATAGTTATTACATTCATAAGCGATTCTTAAATTGCAAAATTTTGAATTAAACACAAATAATACTTGATTACTACTGATTAAAAGAAATAGACAAACATCAACTAATTGTACATTTTAGAAAAAGTCTACGACGAAATATACATTTTTTAATAAACATTAATATTTAATTAATATAAACTTTAATTAATATTTACAACGTTGTTTTAAAGTAGTTATATTCAATGTCAATTTATATAATTTAAAAACTAAATACTTTTTCTAATATCATCCAAGACCTTGAAATATTTTTATAAAAATGTTAGATTGCATTTTTTAAAACATTAATTAACAAGCAACATACATAACCAACGATTCAAGCTGTGTGTGATCAGTATACAGATTTTTTTTATAAGTACATTATATATTAATAATCCAGAGTATTGGAGTATGAGATGATTTCTATAAATAAAACCAATAATTATTCACAAAACAACTTAAAATAGAATGTTGATTATAAATAGAATCATTTAAATAATTTTCTGTATTCTAATTAATATCCATATTTTGAAATTATTAAAAATTGTAAAACGATGTTATTTAACATTTTTTAATACTTGAATATTATGCATTTAAAACTTTTATGGCCACCTGTTTCCAAATATAAAATTTATTATAATAAACCTTCGAAGTGAAATCAAAAATTCTAAAATTTGTACGAATTCTAAACTATTATATATACAAATATTGGAATAAAAATACAAAATAAATAAGATACAAATATGAAATTAAATGTATCTATTTAATAGAGTTGAGTACACACAAATACATACACACACACACACATATATATATATATATATATATATATATATATATATATATAAAATGTATATTTGTGTACATAATAACAATTTAAATCCAAAAAAAGAAGTGGATCAGAAAGAAAAGTTACAGGTATAACAAAATTGAGAAATTTACTATGAAAATAAGCATATTTTATGATACGAAAAGATCACCCAAGGATAAAAGAAATTACTATTAAGAAACCAGATGTATAAAAAAGTTTAGGAGAGATTCAACGGGACAAACCTTAAAGATTCATTGAAATGGCAATAATTTTAGAGAAAAACTGACTACACATAAAACACAAGTACTATTTGTCTTACATCATTTTATATATAATAATAGATATAAAAACAATCATATAAATTATTAAATTTTTTATTTTCATTTGATTAGCTCATTCTTGTGCAATTCAGTCAGCATTCCTTGTTTAAATCAAACCATAGTTGACGTAAAAAAATATGAAACTACACAGAACAATTTTTTTTAATTGATAAATAGTAACTGTAAAATAAAATTGCAAAATCATAAACAAACGATTTTCAAGGTCGTAATAAAAATTGTACTGGTAAATTTGAATGTATCGAATGGATATTAAGTCATCAGCACGTTTTACTTCCTACGCAACAAAAGCTGAACTAGTAACGCAGATATGTCCAGGTTTTTATACACACTATGCAAATAAAAATAATAAACGATATGAATGGAAAAAGTGATATGATATTCCCTTCCCTTTACTCTTATTATCGTTAATTTATCGTTAACCTAAGCTGATAAATTTCAGAAGAAATCACGTCTCGTATTGTACATAGTTGAATATACATTTATTTTATGCGTACGCATGAATATCTTGGTTTAATTGTCCGTAGCCAAACTGCTGATTAAGTATTTAGATGTGTGTTTGTGTAAGAGAAGTATATGCTCTTTTATATACAATTACATGTATAATATATACATATATGCTGCATGGCATGTATGTGATAAGTGTATGAAATGAACATTCGAATCACGTCTTCATTACTTGATATTTAATGAATAACCTTGAGAAAGACATTCATAAAATTTAACCAAATGTTAGATATAAACACACAAGACAATTATTTTTGTTAATGCATGTATGAACAATCAGCATGATAAACATTGAAACAGAACACTGTTTGACTTCTGCGACAGAATACCAATTCGATAATTACATGTAATTAAAATCAAGGTCGGAACAAAACACATCGTGAATACCTGAAGAGTTTCCTTTCAGGTGCAATTTGGAAATGACCAAAGCATTATTTTTTTCATATTGTATTTTGAATGAACTATTTTTTATATCATATGACGTGATCTAAATTCCGTTTTGTTTTCTCGATAATCATTAATTTCACTCTAATAAATTCTTCATAATAATCGAAAATGGTTTTTAAACAATAATTGGATTTTGATGATCTCAAAAGACGTTTGCAAGTTACCATCAAGTTTCAAAAAGTTATATCATCGTATAGATGGTAAATGAATTGATTACTTTTATGGTAAAATGAAGCAATTACACCAGAACTCAATTTTATTATAATTTGAATTCAAAAGCGTGAGAAAATAAAGGTTGGATCTTTAAAAAATAAATTCACATTAAAAATAATTAATCTGCAAATCGACTTCCTGACCTAGTCTCAAAAAAAATATAAATCATGTGTAATAGCTGCTAATAATGAATTATTTTTTTGTATATTTCATGTCATTATATATTTATGTATAAATTTTTATAGTGATATATGTAAATGTCATTGCATAAATTTTAATGAAACGTGTATATATTTAATATATAAAAGTATTATTATAAACAGTGATAATTTAAAATAAATTGGTCTTTTTACTATAAGGTGTCATTCATTAAATATTAACACAATATATTTCTATATTCCTACGCACTTTTTGTATCGTTATTATTTTCGTACGTATGTCCTATTTCATTTTTGGCGCATTTTTATGCTTCTCTAATCAGTATATATACGATTATGTCATGTATTTTTGTGAACTCTTGACACCCACACATAGTATATGACACACTATATACAAGTGGTTAATTGCAAGCACGCTTTTGTGATGATTGTATAGTTTAAAATTCCACGCCAAACATAAATAACTTGACGCGGGACAAAATACTAAATAAATAAAAAAATAAAATACCAACACACGGATATTCAACAACACAACACAGCAACAACTTTATGACAAATGGAAGACACGTCTGCTTTATATGCACATTAAGTTATTCTACATTCATATTTTATATATATATATATATATATATATATATATATATATAATTAGGTGTATGTATATGTGTGTAAATTTATAAATGAACACACCTTAACGACAATAATAATAAAACAAAACATACAAAAAAGAACGAAACATGGCGGACGTGTTTGGCGCGCCCACGCCATCATTTGTTCGTCGACCACGTGACCCGTTGATGGTATATGCCGGCTGAACAACAATCTACCACGCAAAAGGTTTTATGTAGTCAACTTTTATGCATTTTTAATTTCGCCGCGGTGCCCGAACATTGTATTCTGGTCACAGAGAACCTACGTCGTCTCTCAATGTTCACGAAACCCATCGACCTACGTGCGCTCCTTCAACATTCCCAACTTAATTGTTGTACGAAGTTGTTGTATATTATAATTATTTCGATTGTATGGGAAACGAGGTTGTCGCTTTCTGGACACACACCGGTGTCTCCGATATGTCGAACGACAAATAACATGTTGAATGAAAATGTCACGAATGCACGATATACAAACAGACATTCTGTATAGAGTGACTCTACTACTGTTTTCAATCATATACTTGTTTATTTTCAATTAACATTTAACGTAGGTAAAGTTTACATAAAAAGAAAACATGGTAAGGCAAGTTTCATTTATAACATCACTCGGTATTAGTTTCAATGATAATAAAATACTGAAGATTTATGTATATGCATTAAATTGTATTCTATTCACAATTTCAAGTAGAAAATTAAAAAAATATAAGTGTTTGTAAGAAAATTAATACACTTATTAAAAAAAGCAAGTAAACAAATATTTAAGTATTTAAACGCTCATCATGTTTTAATACAAGAACATAAATCAATCAGCTATTTTAATTGTAAGCTCTCAAGGTCAATTATTTGATGTATCTTATGTCACACAAGATATAAGTGACTTTTAGGTTTTACAATTAAAGAAATTGAACATGAAGAGACTTATAAGAATAAAAACAAACACTATTAACTATGAATCAATTAAATATGTAGCAATTAACCACTTATGGTAATTAATCAGAATTGGTCTATGATCAATCCATCTCGCAAACTATCTTATTTCATATCTGAATAATTTTGTACAACGTAACACATTTCGAAGTAATATAAAATTTATAGGAAAAACCTAGACATTCATGTTAAAACAATAAATATTACAAATAATTTCTTCCACAATATAAAGCTTTAAGTTTAAAGATGGATATGTTTTCATTTTTGACAGAACAATTTTGAATCAAAATGTATTATATACTGATTAATCATAACATATGAGCATATCCATCAAATCGAAAAATACTTTTCTATGACTGATCGAATTTTCCAGAACGGGGTAAGGTGTAAATATCCTGTAAAATCGATAACCCCTATGCTACTAAAGTAACATTGAGATGATTTAAATTAATAGATTAGAATAAATGGATGCATAAGATACAAATAAAGCACATAGTTCTCCATTTTGTCTATATCCTGGAGTATAAATATAAAAATATTAAATGAAAACATTGTTTTGTAATATTAAATAAAAAAGTTATTTTATAATTTGTAGTGTTGTTTAGTGATTGAAACACTGTGTAAATATATAAAAATATTTTATTTAAAATAATTGTTGACTAGTCAACCAGGCTACAGATTTCTATTTTCTGCTTTTTTGTTAATGAAAAATTAATTACATTCATGCAGTTTTTGTACATTTTGAAATAAAAAGAATATTAATAAATAATTGTAGCACTTTATATATAAACTATTTTTTGATTTATTAATCTCATTTATTTATTCTAAAAAAATATTTTATCGATTTAATAAATACATTTATCTTCAAAAATAATAATAAAAATGTGTTACACCTTTATGATATTATAATATGTTTTATTTTAGCAAAATACAAAAACGAATGAAAAGAAAACAAATCGGAATTATTACTCCCAAGGAGACACTATTTCCATGGAAATGAAACATACACCTCAAGTTTCAATTCAGTAACTGAACAGAGGTGACGAAAAAAAATTGAAAAAATAGTAATGCTACAAAAAATATAGTTTCATAAAACTGCGACGTCTTTTACAGCGTCCGTTTTCGTCAACATGGTCTTGGTAAATATGTCAACATGTGCGATAAAAAGGAACTCAGATATGTAGAATACATACATATGTATATGTACGTACGTGTGTGTGTCTATATATTGTATATATGTATACTACTTCATTTTCGCATCAAAAGACGAGAGTAAAGCAAAAAGTCTTCAAAAATATGTAGTACGGACTGAAGAGAGCTCAAGGTTGAACAGAGTCGTCTTGCGCGCCAAAACGGCACATAGGATCTTATACAGAATGGATGACGGAGCAAGCAATTCACACTTTTTTCAGCGAAAAAAAGAATTGGTAGGGGAAAAATTTTCTGCGACGACACGGTATGTTATACGAGCTTTTTTCAATATACTATATACACTGACATTCGAATGTATGTGTGTTCACAATGATATAAAAATACATTGTGCCGTTTTTATACCCATTTCATCCGCCATATGTGATTTTGGACAAGAAAGTATCAGAGCTGAAATGATATACATAATTGAGATGTATGTAAATATAACGATGGATTCACTCTTCTTGACTTGTTTTCGACTTTTTTATTGTTGTTCCATATGTTTTAATGTTGGTACACAATGTCATTTACCCTTACTATTACGTTCACTGGGATATACTTATATAAATTCAAACAGTTTAATAGAAAAAAACAAGATTTCAATTATACAAACTCTGTAAATCAATTTTTAAATCTAATAATTCATAAATGTTATTTTTTAAAAATAAAATAACTAAGATTTATTACATATTACAACGTATCAAAACGAATGATATGATAGAAAATGAACAAAGCTATTCAAACAAAAACTGCTATTTTAGATTGAAAAAGCTCGAGAAAAGTCTAAAAATTATTATAACGTTAAAAGCATTATATATATTTGAAAATCTGCTAATACTGAAATAATTCGTTGATTTATAAGAAAAACGGTTACCAATTGCAGAATAGAGCTAAAAGAAAGTATTCAAAAATAAACTCAACAAATTAAACTAGCTCGAATATGCCAAAATAATATAAAAACTACAATATTTAATTTCTTGAAACATGTAATCGTTACAGAGAAAACAGATTTAATAATGTTTTTCAATCTAATGAAAACCAAATGATTTGACAAAAATCCTATGAAGGCTTTACAGCACACACACAAACATATATAATTAGATGCATAATTTATTTTTTAAAAAAACATCCATGACATTATTTTCGTATATTTCTCTTTATATTTTTATACATAGTAACATTATCATTGTTTGTTATTAATTTTAAAAACAACCATTTGTTTATTATCTAAAAAGGACAAGAAATTATTCAAGATAGAGGTATATATTTTTAGAAATGCATTCATATTTGATACTGTGTAACCAATGTAACAGTCTACAACTGATAATATGTAACATATGCATCTCACCTCTTCAGTTATTTCGTTCTTATTATAAACTTTTTATCTCGTCAAATTCCAGGAAAAAAAACCATAACATAACATAAACAGTCATTGCTTCACACAAATATAAACAGAAATGTGTAATAATTGTGCTATTTATACACTCACCCATTAAACATCAATTAATCAATGTCGGTACGCTCAACAAGTACAAAAACATTCAACAAAAACGCCACGTACACCCATTATTATTTATTATTGCACATTCATCGTACAGATTACAGAAAAATGGTTCGTTTTTTATATACGTATAAAAATGTATCGTTCGTCTCATTACTATTATTATTATTAACCGTGTTCCGATGTCCGTTGTCCTTGGCGTTCTTCCGACGCGTCTATACACACACATACATACACACAGCGGCAGGGCTAGGTCAAGGTGAACCAGGTGAAACAACGGTACCTTCGTTGTGCCGTGCGCTGTGTTATGGTACCCGCTTCTGAGGGAGTCTAGTGTTCTAGGTATTTGATGAAGGAAAAAATTACTGAAAAAATGTACGACTCATAAAACGAAACCATTTGTTAATACATAATTACTGTTAAATTGTTCATACCTTTTGGATGATAATCTTGTAATTTACTTTTAATTACTTAATTAGAACGAATAAAATATTTAAAACGTACTTACAAAAACGCACATACAAATATCATTGCATTTATATATATTTTTATATATACAAATAGTAGATGGAATTTTATTTAAATTTTCAATTCCTTTTTGTGCACTTTAATAAAAATAATATAATAAAATTTTATAATTCAATCGCTGTTATGTATACTTCTGAAATTATACAAAGTTACTACTGAAAATTGAAACTTGTTTAACTAGACAAAATATTTTTGTATGCATTTCTTACACAACATCTTGAGGATCAGAGAACACAAATTTATATCTTGGTTTAAATTGACGCTGTAAACTAGAAACATAAATTTGTATCTTCGTGAGTCATGCCAAAAAATATATGTAACTTCATATACAGCTTTTGAACTAAAAATCAATATTTTAATGTCCCATAGATAATTTATATACTTTTTTGGTGACATGGTTGCACTTTGTTCTCACTAATTTGTTTTGTCTCCAAATAAATTTATGATAAAGAGGTAGTGAGGTAGTATATTACATAGTTATAAATGTGCAAATTTACCTATTATTTTATTTTTAAATTTCATAACTTAACAGTGTATTTGATTATAGAGAATTGTATTTCTTTTAATGTATTATTTTTTTGTAGAATTCATTTATATATTTTTTAATATCCATATAAATTTTCTCACCTAACTCTCCAGAACTAAAAATATATGAATAGTAAAATAGATTCAAATGAATTTACTGAATTTTATGCAGATATTTTTTGGGATATTACTGATACATGAATTAAATAAAAATGTTCAAGAAAAAGAGATGCTTATATTCAATTAGAGCTATATATATTATTTGTGAAAATACCATTAAAAATATATTTGACAATACAATTCAAAAAATGTATTTTCATTTATATGACAAAATATATCAAGAACTGAGCTTAAGATGTACCAAATAGAAATCAATCCTCAAGATGTTAAATATATGATATGTGTTAAATATGTGATATATCAATTTTGATTAAATATTATTTAATTATTTATTTGCATACATACATGAATATTAATATAAGTAAAAAATTCGTTCGATTATATTATTTCCTAATCAGATGAATAGGGCAAGGCGGTACTTTTAAGACAAGGTAAATATAACTTCTCTAATCTAAGGGAGTGTAAACCTTGAACGAAAAAAATCTTCATCAAACCGCCTAGCCAGGTGATAAGACCAAATATCAATAACTTGATGCTTTGCATTAGCAATGAGCTGATTTATTAGGCTTATATATATATATATATATATATATATATATATATATATATATATATTTTTATATATGTATATACATACTTTCCTTAAATTGATCAAAAATAGAAAAAACGACAGTGATTTGATTTACGACACTTGCGGAAGTTACCAATTTTATTGACGCCAGACTTTCATACACTTATTACATTTCATTTTTTGTAATTCTGTTTGCAAAAAAAAAATATAAATTGAAAAGACGTAGAAAAAAGCACTTTTAGTATCATACAGGTACTTTGAACTTATTTCTTTGGTCGATAAAAGCGATAATTTTAGATAATTGTGTTTGTGTTAGTCACTGATTGGTTTTTTTTTCTTACAAATAGTTTGTAAATTGTACAAAATCATCTAATAAAGATTTACTACAAAGTTTGAATGTTTTGAAATTAAATTAATCTGATATTTATAGTTCGAAAGAATTGTCGACTCGTAATTTTTTGTCTTAAAAATATCATAACTTTGAAAACAGATCTTTATATACACACTTACATATCCATAAGAAAGAAAAAAGTAAAAAATATTTAATTTGTTTTTAATTTGAAATATAATTTTCAATGAAGTTAAATTTTAAATATATCTCACAAAATTTACTCTAGTAAAAATATTTAAATTTTAAAATACTCGTAAATTATTGAAAATTTACAAAATTAATTCAAAACATTTTAATATCTGATTAATCATTAAATTGATAGTTGTTTTTTTTTAAAAAAAACATTTTCAAGAAATAACTGGTTCATAAATTAACAAAAACATTTTTATGAAAAATAATATTAATTACACAGCTTGATACAAAATATAATTCTATTAGTTATAAGATTAAGGTTATCTTTTATATCATATCTAATAAATTACCAATTGAAATGCTTGTTTATTTTTATTTTAACTCATATTAATATTTTTAATTCCATTATATATTAATTGTTAAATTAGAATTATTACAAAACTTGTAATCAAACTAAAACACGAATATGTATTTATTGAAATTTCTATTTGAATTGCACTTTAATAATCATGAAAATTTTACATTTTTTAACTATACAATAACGAAAAGACTACAACTATATTAGATACTAAAAATAGTATTATTTTTTTAAACAAAAAGGGTAAATAAATACCATTGTGTACAAATACAAACGTCTGACGAATACAAATATTATATGGAAATACTTGAGCAGTTTTTTTATACTTAAATGGAATACTTAAAGTGTGTACAATTGGAAATTACAATAAAATTAAAATATTCAAAAAAAACATAAATTCTAAATCTTAATTATTATTGCTTTATATTAGAGCAATGCAAATATGATTTAAGAATATTTTATATAAATTTACAATTTTTCGGCTTGGAAATAAAGTTGCTAATGTATGAGTTATATATATTTATATATATATATATATATATATATATATATATATATATATATATATATATAAAGTCAATTAAAATTGACAAAAAATCGAATATTAATCCAATTTAAATATTTAGAGACTTTTTCACCCCTTTATATTAATTCCACGTTATTTAACGACACATATGAAAATTGATTAGCACATATAATCATTAATAATGCTATAAATTATTTGTTTACTGTTTTTAAAGAGGGTTGATTATCAATTATCAGCAGTTGCAACCGTGTTTAATAATTGAAAAATAATAATAATAAATTAACTTTAATATTATTTATTAACAATGATAAAAAATGACTTTCATTATTAATAACATTAATTATTTATTAAATACTATATAAATATATCAAAGTAATCAAAGCTATGTAAATTTCGTAGAAATAGAATATTATTTATATACGAAAATGAAATATTTTTTTAAAAAAAAAACTACTTCAGAACTTTGTAAATATTATTTGAGACTCAAAGAAAATACTTAACTAGATTTTGTAATAGATAAATACTAATTTATTTCTCTTTAAAATTAAATACGTACTACAATATTTTAAAAGAAATTTATTTTAGACTTTTTAATACAACATAATTTAAAATGCATACCAATAAATCAAATAATCGATGTTATTATTAAAAACAGAATTATAAACATTTTCAAATGAATTAAATTAAAAAAATGAAATTATTTTTTAACTCGTTATTAATATTACAATAATATTTAATTATAAATTATACAAGTAATCACTTAATCATAATAAAAACGGAAATTAATTACATGAATAAAATATACTTTTTAATTAAAGAAAATATATCTACAAAATCAATATAACTGTTTAAAAATTTCGATTGAATTTTAATATTCTAATGAATAATTTTTTTCAGTAACAATAAACTGATTCGACATGAATAGTACTTGCCATTCTATTGTATTTATAAGGCACTTTTGCTGAAGATATTAATTTGAATTACGAAAATGAATATTTAATAGACCATAACAATATTAAATAATTTCTAGACGTTTCCATTAAAATTTACTTATTAACTTCAATGACGTAAAACATCAAAACGTTTACTTATATTATTTTTTATTTTTATACACAATATCAGAAATATCGTTTCCATTGTTTGTTCAATGAATTATAATTCGAATACTTTATAAAAAAAAATTGTATATAATAAAAATTTACAACTTGCTTTAATTTAATTTAAATAAAAATTCCAAGAAACGGAAAATAATAATTTCGTTAAATTATAATAATAGAAAATATTTCATTTGAAATATGATGTTTTTTTAATATATATATATATATATATATATATATATATATATACAGTGAAAATATTTAACAGGTAAATAAAGTATAAATAAAAAATAATAATTTGTTTCTACTCTAAATTGCAAATTGTACATTTATTAATTATTATACATTAAGAAATAATTTAAACATTCATGAAAGTGTTTCGTAAAAGGATGAAAATTTTTCTAGATTATAAAAATATATTTATTTCATTTCAAACCATTCGCCCAACCTTTCTATTTTTTTTAAAAAAAACCTCTATTATTACTGAAATAAGAATATAGATAACTATTACTTATTTACAATTCAAAGTTATCAAGGACCGAAGAATAGTTACAAATGGAAAACGAATTTTTAACTACAAAAAAACATATATTCTAAGATTATTTTTTATTATTATGTAATTTGAAAATAATAGATTATTAAAATACAATTTTAGAATTGTTAAAATGTTAATATACTATAATGATTTCTTTGTATTTTTTAAAAAATTTTACTAACAAACTTGTGATATTCAAATCAAAAAATTATACAGTAGTTGACAGAGTAATAAATTTAATTTTAAAATATTTTATTATTAAATTTATTCTAATACTCTAAGGATTATAAGATAATAATTATTATAAGATGAATTTATTATTTTATAATTAAATTCCAATAACAAGATAAAAATATTAAATAAGACTACAAATGTTAAATAGCTGAGTCATTTTGATAATAATTATAAATTAATAATAAAAAGGTATTTTAATATTCTGTAGTCAGTCGAATGCACTTATTTGTATAAACATAGTAAAATATTAAGTTATCTTATTTTTATGTCAAAATATTTGAGGACAATAAAATCTTTTATCATTTTAATCATAAAAGTCTAAGTAAACAATTAAGTACACATGTATTTAAAACATAAATAATGTCAAAATATTTTTTAAATGTTTAAAAACATTGTGTTTTTATACTCTTTAACAAAATATCAAAAAAAGATTAGAAATAAATCGAAATGATTTCAAAATATACCAAATAAGATTACAGGTAATATCGGAAAGCAAAATCTAGTATATAGTTTTAATTGAGCATATTTTTAAACTATAGATTTTTCGAGAATTTTTTCGCGTTTCAATTAACATTTCAAGTTCGAACAAGAACAGCAGAGATGTGATATTATTACTTTTTCGCACGAGCACGCCGACAATCTGTGATACTGAATAACGTGACAACATTGGTATTCAGTACGTACGTCGGTTTTACCGAAATTAATTTATTCTGCAAGTTCTTGCACTTGCTCGTATCTCTTGTCCACTTTACTCCTGTACCTCGATTCTCCAGATATAGATGAACTGCGAGGGCGACGGAAGAAGAATCGCATTCCTTTATATCGAATTTATGGATTGGACAAGAAATGGCCAATTATATGGTTGGATATAGTACTTTATGAATTCAGGTATAATCAACTGAATTAAATTTTTAAACTTGAGAAAATATATATACATCTCAGTAGAAATTTTATTTATCTTAGGTTTATTTAAAACTAATTTTCTTAAATAGTAAAAGACAATGAAGCAAAATCTATTTACCAAAACTATTTTTTAACTTATTGTTATGTATATTACATAATTCGTATAATTGCTTATATAAATGCTTAACAAAATACAATGAGTAATCTAACCTTGATTAAGTAGTAAGACTGTAGGTCAAAAAATTTTAATGTTTTGTTATTTTAATGTATATTAAAAATCTTCTATAAGTATTCTTTTATCAATTATACCTATAGAAAATGTGTAAACACGTAGTTATGTATGTATATGGGTATATATTTTATTCTGTATGTATGTTTAATGTATATGCAATATATATGTAGATGTTTTTTTAAGTGTGATAGAAATTTAAATTTATTTCTCAATGTAAATTTCTATCACACTTTATATATATATATATATATATATATATATATATATATATATATATATATATATATAAATTTATGTAATACATATTATATATTCACCACAATTTTGTATTTTTCCAAAACTGAAATTTACATTTTAAAAAGAATACCTATATTAAAAAAAATTAATGAACATTTATTTTTTGGTCTTCATATGAATAAAAATGAAAATGTACATGTCCGAACTTAGTGGATAGAAACGATATTAATGGGAGGGGGAGGTATTTATCTTGTGTATGTGTTGTGTACACAAATAAATATACTTGGAGAGGCCCATATAATATTTTCTAGCTAGGAACAGTTAAAATTAATCGAAATGTTCTGTACATAATTATTATACAACTTTTTGAAAATATATGTATCGAAAAATATATATTTAATTCACAATACATTCATTAACACCTATAGATTATAGTTTTTAAAAATTTTTGTTAATATTTAAAACTATTTTGAAGTCTTTTAATTAAATATTAATATCATTGGAAATTAACAAACGCGTATGTATGTGTGTGTACGTTAATATATTATATATATATATACTAATATATATATATATATATATATATATATATATATATATATATATATATATATATATATATATACTTGTTAGTCTCGTACTGTTAAATTCAACCATATCTGTGTAGGTTGGCGTTTATAAAAGCAGGAAACGACAGTAATAAAAAAAAACTAGAATCGAACGGGATTCATGCTGGAATCCAACAAGTCGTCGCCGGTCAGGCAGCACATATATACACACACACACACATACAAACAGATCATGCGTATCGTTAGGGCACAAAATACATTATGATAATGTGTAAAGCAGAAACGTTGATAGATAAGACGGAATGAATTCCACTCACCGTACACGATCCGAAAAGAATTCAAATCTAGATTTCTTCTTGGCGCCGCCGCCGCTGTGCGCCGGTGAAACGCTCGGTTCGCTAGCACCGGATACCGGCGGTGACGATGATCCCGTGCTCGATGACAAACTTCCAGCGCGACCTCGGACCTCGCCATTCGCTGTCATGATTTGTATATCTCGCCCTTGTCCCAACTGATTACAATTGGGATGATATTGCGGATGTGCTGATATCGCGAGAGTTGGTCGCGTGTTATTCTTATTGCGGCGTTTCTTCTTCTTGGAGGATGCATCGACGTCGTCGGTGCGGAATATTCCGCTCGTCGGCGGTGGTGGAATCCAATCAAGATCTTTTTTCAGATGTCCACGTCCGCACTTGCATCCGCATGCCTTAAACGCCAGATCGTATCCCTTCTTTGTCCAGAGGTTTTGATGGCGTTGGCGTTCTGACCATGATCTCGCTCTACCACACGTCTTCAAGTATGTGAGAATGCTTTGTTCCCACGCTTCGAAGCACTCTCGGTGCATATACCTGCCCATCGTGCACGAATCGTTGTTGCATATAACACGGACCGTATCTCTGAGATCGTCCAACGAAATCAGTATGTAATCGTTATTATTTGGATTTCCTGCCATAGCATTCGCGCGTAGGCATTCGCCGGTTGGTACGCAACATCTTGTGACTCCTGTTGACGGCGAATCGAGGCTCGAACCAGTCGTTGTCGTCGTCGTCGTCTCATTACTACTGGAATGATCAATAGCGAGTAGACCTTGAACTTCGGGCCCGTGGCCGTGGCCGTGGCCGTGCCGGCGTGGAGCCATCACGCCTCCTCCGCGGCCACCAAAATAACTTCCCAACACGACACCTGCCGTGATACACTGATTTCTTTAAACAATCACTCCTGATAAGATGGGTGTCTTTAGGTGTAATCGTGTTGTGATGGTTTTGGTTACCAATCGTCGATCACAGACGATCTTAACCCGAAATAAACAAGTAGAAATAAAGAACTATGTATACAATTCTATTCGAGTGTTCAGTCAATTTTCTTAAAAAATATCTTCCGAATATCAAGATTCGATCGACTTATTAATCGCATACATCAATATATGTATATGTAATCGCAGGTAATCAATACTTAAGAACAGCACAATTTGTTATCACATGAAATATCCAATTTCTCTTAGAGACATTTATTTTATTTAATAATAACAGTTTTTTTCACACAACAATTGATTTTTACTTAGAAAAACATTCACGGTACAAAATGTTGAAGTCTGTTCGTTTTTTATTTACTTTTTCATATAAAATTCTGATCGGACAACAGGATGATGATTTATTTTTTGTTTGCCGATGAAGAAGAAACAACAACAACAATATAAAGTTATGAATCGGATGAAATGGTGGTTGATGAACGAAATGATTGTTGATGTGGCGGTTGGTTTGAGGTGAGAGTAGTATATGATGCGCGTGTTGCGAAAAGAATTCAAAAATGCAGAGAGACGGATGACGAGAAAAAACGGCACGGCGGGGTGCACAGAAACGTTATCTGAGGCACACACGCACACATGCAACGACTTCTGCTGTGTCGTTTTCAAGACTAGCCGGCCGGTGAGGATTGCATCCGTTGCGTACCAGTAGAAAGTGATCCGACGCGAAGAGGGGATTGGTCGACGAAAGCGAAAGGTAGGGGTCACGACGCGAGAAGTGGGGATATTTTATATATATATATATATATATATATATATATATATATATATATATATATATATATATATATTACGTTTATATATATGTATACGTATATAATTTTTGGACGACGACGGCGACGTGAGTATGCATTTGGCGCGACGGCCGTCGTTGCGCGCTCTTTTCACTTTCAATCGGGTTCACGGGCAACAGAACACTGTCGGATATATTGTTAGGTTTGCGCACGCGTGCTCCTGATACTCTTCAGAAACAAAATATACATAGAAGCGCGCGCATATATTTAGTATTATGTCATATATTGTCATTTCGCTCTCGATGCGTTCGGTATTACGGTAATAGGTATTTGTTCTCAAAATAGTAATGATTTTGTCATTTTTTCCTCTTTCTGCCACGTACAGATATCAACCAGTCATCATTTGTATTTATTTTCCGTTTTCATGAACGAAATCATCTTGGATGTATTATTACGATTTGAGTGGACAACTTTGCTGCGAAAACTCAATCGTATGATTCACGAATGCACTTCTAATTGTTAAAAAGTACGCCTAGTTAGTTAAAGGTCATATGTTTTTTGTAAACAAATATTCAAGATTTTTTCTGTTTGTTTCAAATGAGAAAATGTAAACGTAGAGAATGTTTATCATTTAAAATATTTCATCATTATTTAATACTCTAGAATAAATATTAATTCGTTTCCTAATAGAATAAATTAATAAGAAATAAGTCACTAATCCCAAACAGCAAAAGATATAATACAGTGTTCTGGGGATAATGGCACGATCATCGAAATGTGCATCAATGAATTAGCAAATAAAATATATAATAAATGATTATTGAACACTTGATAACATCTTATATAGCTGACGAATGATTTACACGTGTTAAAATGAATTTGTCACTGTACTGAAACAAATAGTGACACAAATGATCATCTATTTCAATTTATGTCTCTTTATATTGAATACAATTATTTTATATAGTTCATTTGGATTTTATGAATTTTTCAATCAATAGAACACGATTAGTATTGGGATTCTAAAAAGCCATTTTTTTCATTTATTTACCATGTATTTTCTCAATATCTTTAAAAAGTTAGTACTGCTTGTACTTAAAATTATTTATCATAATTTTTATAGTTTCATAATGAAAGAACTTCATTTAAAATACTTTAATGCGACTAGAATACTAATTCAAATATTTCGAACGAATAAACAGAAACGTTAATTGATTACTATAAAGAAGTGGGAAGTAATTCAAGCATATATATATATATATATATATATATATATATATATATATTGTATATAGTGTATAGCATTTACATAATTAATGGGCCTGTATATATACGTGAAATTGTGCAAAAATAAAACTATTTAAAAATTCAAAAAGTTAGCTCTCTGTTCATTTAAAAATAATTTATAGAAAATTAATGTTTTATTTTAAATTACATACACACACACACATACATACATATATATATATATATATATATATATATATATATATATATAATTTTGTATACTTTTAGTGCAGCATCTGTTTTATTTTATAATGCCTCTGGCCCAAATTCTACACTGTTTTCAATGCGTGCAAATGACGCAATGCTTTCCCAATTTAGGCATGTCAATCAAAATTAGTTGCAGTCAATTTGCTCGTTACATCCACGCTCGAAAGTTTTTTTTTTGTTCAGTGTGTGAATTTAATATTTATTGTCTACGATTTTAATATCTTCGATATCCATTCTAACTGCAACTACTCCTAAGTAAAAATATAATGTTTCTTTTTTCTTATCTATACACACATTTATATATATATATATATATATATATATATATATAAACACACGTTATTTGAAAATATTTACTTAACAAATATTTATTTAAATACAATTTATATATGCATATAATCTATGCTAATAAACAGTGGGTTTTTTGATTTAAATATTGAAATATTTCGTTCAAATGCACTCCATCCCACTCTTATTCTTCTATTCATTTCCTAGTAAATAATCTCTCCTTGCCAATAATCTGGCCAAGATAAATATAGTAACTTATTCGAATTCTGTTTCTTTTATTTCGATTTTTTTCATGCAAGTACAATGACCAATAGTTTCATTTTCTATGATTTATTTTCAATTTTATTTTTATACTAGTTTAAACTAAACTTTTAATCAACTTATTTAACTCTTCCGGAGTATTTGTTAAGATAATAATATCATCAGGATGTATATTCATTTATATATATATATATATATTAGTCATTTTTTTTAAATTAACATTTCTTTGCATGGCCAGTTTACTAAATAACAATTATTATTTAATTTATTTTACAAAAAATACACATGTGTGTATTTTATATGAAATACACACAGCTGAGTGATCTGTAAGTACAAATTGGATTTATTTATTGTAATTTTGAAATCAATTTCATATAATTGATCACCGTTATGATGTTATTATTGCTCATTCATTAATTTAATACAAAAGGAAACATAATTGACAGTTTTACATTGAAGGCTAATAAAATTCTATTATTTATTATGTTCGAAATAAATTATTCATTAATATATAAATGCAGACATATTGCTTACACACATACACAAATATATATATATATATATATATATATATATATATATATATATGTGTGTGTGTGTGTGTGTGTGTGTGTGTTTATATGATATATTTAATATAGGATATTGAATTTTAGTATTTTCCATAAACCATTATATAAAATAATTAGTTTTTTAATATTACAAAAATGAAATTTTAATTGTAAAATATATGAATCTAATATTTTTATTAAACTGATATTTATACAAGAAATACTTATAATCTAGAGTAGATAACTGTTTTCTTTATTTCCATATTGCTATATCAAGATTTATTTATATACTTGTAGATATTATATATCCTTATAGGAAAATAGATTTGTGTTTATTTTATTATATTTTTTATTGTTTTCATTATACTTTATTTTTTATCATTTGTATTAAATATTCATTTAAAGTAATGAAAAATGATTAATTTTTAGCAGATATTATACTTATAATATTTGCAAGTTTGTAACATTAAATTGTATAATTATATTTTTTCCTGAACATTTATTTCTTTACAAAAAAAAATATTTATATATAAAATTGTAAATTACCATTTTGCATTTAAATTCTTATGCAAATGTAAACATTCACATATATAAACAAATATATATATATATATATATATATATATATATATATATATATATATATATAATGCAAAAGTAGTAATATTGTTGTGTATATTGCCATTTCATCTGTTTTTATAAAAATTGCTAAAGTCAATATTTTCATTCATTTTATTGTCTGTTATTGTAATACGAGTGAATTAAATGCATTGTCTCGTGCAATTTTGTATTCAATACGTTTAACTGGTGATTTTTTCGCCAGGGACATTTGTATATTTACACTACTTGTTTTGCAAGAAAAGTAGCTAATGTGATTTTTTACCATTTATTTGCATTGTGTATATACACCGTACATACATACACATACATATTTTACAATAGAAAGAGAAGGAATGTATTAGATCTGTCAGGCTTATACAATCATTATGCAAATATTCTGAACCTGCGTCGTGTGAATAAATATTATCATATGCTATTTAGTGAATCTAAATGCTTTTGTATTATTTTTAAAAAGAATTCCTCTTATTATTTAATTTCTTTACATATATATATATATATATATATATATATATATATATATATATATATATATATTTAAAAATATATGTAAATACTGCACTATTTCAATGTACCAGAAATACACCAGAGTTATCAGTCCCATTAAACAGATATAATTTGTTCTCTAATCATTATTTTAACTGCTGAACTACGACCTGTGCACTTTAATGACTATACTGATGTATATACTTAATAAACGCTAACAGCACGGACCTATAATGCGTTTTTTTTAATATGGCTGCTCTGTGCTGAAATCATCTGAATAACTACGTACGTGCATTTTTCACATACATTTCTGTATGTGTAAATTTAAATATACACACATACAATCATATACAATATATAAAAAACATTTATAAATATAACTCTCTTATTTCTTACAGTTGTTTTTCTATATATCATATTCTTTCATATAAATAAACATATAAACTGAGCCGGTCTTACAATGTGCTGAATATTTGACTGGACGATGCGCCACATACACAAATATTTTTTAATGTCTTTATCACTTCATCGAGATACGAAATTAATTAAAATTTTATAATTTATGTAATTTAGTGTTTTGTATGTGGATAAAAACAAATTTAATATGTTAAATTCTTTATCACATCAGGTCAAGGTTAATAAAATTCATTAAATTTCTTGAAAATTGTTTAAAATTGCAATTATTTTATTATGATTTATTATATATATATATATATATATATATATATGTGTGTGTGTGTGTGTGTGAGAGAGAGAGAGAGAGTGTATGTGTGAGTGTGTATGTGTGTGTTTGTATGCTTCAGATAACACAAAATAAGATGGAAAGAAACGTGTTAAAAAACATGCAAAGACAGAAAGAGAAACAAGTGGATTAGAAAAAAAAACAAAACTTATAGACATCATAACAAAAATTAAAAAAATTAAATTGAAATGGACAGGTCATACAACAAGAAGAGTCGAAAAATGATAAACAAGAGAAATTATGAGTTGATAACCTATTTTTCCCAGGTTGCGTATTTCATGCCTAACACCAGAAAGGAAGATTATCCACAGATGTCAAGACACATAGCTGGCGTCGGGGGTTACCTCCAGGAAAACTATCAAAATCATGAAACAATGAACAAAATCCAAGTTAGACCAACAACCGAAAACGTAAAAAAAAAACGGTTGATAACCTAAAGATTTAAAAAGGCTCGAGAGAAAATCTTTGGATAGATGAGCCAGATATATAAGAAATTTCGTTGGAATGGAATGGAAATGAAAAGTGTTAAATCGTTTAAAATGGAAGGTTTTAAGAGACGTCTTCATCCAGCAGTAAATAGAAAAAAACTGATTTTATATATATATATATATATATATATATATATATATATATATATATATATATATGTGTGTGTGTGTGTGTGTGTGTATAAAAAAATTAAAGATTAGTATAAATATACATACGTATATTTCAAACATTGAACAAAAAAAAAATGAAATCTCATCCGCATTCACAACCATTGTAAATACAGTACTGTGCATTATAAAGACATTTTGACGAGGGTCTTGGGCTTCGTTTCTCCTTAGTAAATGTACGCCGTACAAGAAGTTCATTATTACTTCAATGTAAGACAATGGTTTTCAGTGACAATGGAATTCCTGCCGCACAAGTTCAGATGCAATCTATTACTTGGTGTTAATTTTCTTCGAGATTGACAACTAATGTCGGAATTGTCTGTAAGTTCCAGATATTTTATTCCGTCAGTCCTTAAATTCATTTCGTCAATAGTTCGATGTAGATAGAATAAATGTTTTAAGTAGAATAAATAACAATTTATAAATTTATATATTATTTGTATAATAAATTTAAACTGATTATGTTGCTGTCATACTTCCAAATTTCTATAAAGTAACATATCGATCAATTAATAATTCTTGCTATTTCATTTTATTATTTAAAATGTTATAATTTTACTTGTTATACTAATTCAGATATTTATTGTTACTGATAAGCTTAAATATTAACGAATTATGTCATAAGGTTATTAAACATTATAAGTATTTTTATTTTTCTATATTTTAAGTGTTTAAGAATCGTCTATTTTTTATTTCGTAAAAGTAATGCTCATTTTAAAAAACTACGAATTATTTTTCATAAATCTACAAATTTAGTTTTTAAATGCAAGCTAAAAAATTAAATACACAAATTTATATATACATACATACATAGATTAATTACAACTTAGAGGTTGTACACACATCGCTCCCACACAAACATATACATATGTATATGTAGGTAAGAAATTTGTTTAGAATGTAATTATATATATATATATATATATATATATATATATATATATATATATATATATATACTGTTTATATATTGAAATTAATAATCATTTAACTAGAGTCATTACTTCAAAATATACAAGATGTTCATGCTAATTGATTTCATCGATTTGCATTAATTTGAGATTCATCAGCGTAACAACCCCTTTTGTAACATGATTTTCATTTTAATATTACATACACATTTATATATATATATATATATATATATATATATATATATATATATATATATATATATATATATACATAAATTGATTAATTTTTAAATATAAAAATTATATGTAGTTTCAAAATTGAGTTTGTTTTTTGACATATTTAATGGTTGTTTTCAAAAATTATTTTTTTAGAAAAAGGTCTAATATTTATGCTTATAAATTATATTGAACTATTTTAATAATAATAGTAAACGAAATATTGAGAATATTCCGAAACCTTGACCTGTCGACATATTATAAATAGGATAATATAAAAACCGGACATTTAAAAATACTATGTGGTAATATTAGGAGATTCGTGATTTTTTTTCGGTATGGAATACACGTATACATGACCATAATATAGTGAAAACTCAAGGTTACTTCGAGGCATATATTACGTACAATTAAAAAAAGGTCTAGTTTTTATATATGTTGTGTGTACATAATTGAATATTTAATGTTTGTTAATATATTTCATTGATAATTTATACTAGATAAGTGTATTAGTGAATATACAGAGTATATTTATTCTCATAGGTGTTATAAAAAAATAATATACATTTTAATCAGATTGAAAAACTAAATTTAATCAAATAAATATTTTAGAATATCATTTTCTACTTTTTTACAATTTAATGTTTATGTATATAAAAATTAATTTAATAATTAAGAAAATCTTATCGATTTCTCTTCTAGATTTTTCGAATTTCAATCCCATGAAATTCAATTTGTATTGATAATATTTTTTATATAGTTATATAATACACAGTTGATCGCTTCATATTTATTTGACTAGCGGAATGAAGCAAAAAAAAACTAGTCCGTATACGTTTTATCTCCACAAGCCGAACTCACAACAACGTTCATAGAGAGGTAACTATAATATGTTCACGACGGATACTTATTATAAAATTCTTGGTTAGATTCCACTGCAGCCGAGTGAAAGAATTATTATGTTTCGCTTCGAGCGATACACAAACATATGTGCCAAACATTTCTTGGCAACTTTTTTTCGTACGAAATGAATTCAATATTCTACGAATTTTTATATTCGAGTTTCATCAAGTTTTCTTTATATTTTTTTTTACCTGAAATAGATAATCGAATTTGATGAAATATCTAGTTTGCAAAAATATTTATTTAAATTAAATGGTATTCATAATATTTATATTTTCAATACTAAATATGCTTATTTAATTTTGCTATGTGGTTTTTTTACTAATATATTTTTCCATAATGTAAATAATAAGAAAAACAGTAATACAGCAATGGATCACATACAGAATAAAATAGTAATTATTAATATATATCAAAATTGAATAATCTAAGCAATAAATTAAAAAGTGTTTCATGTACAATAAAAGTTTATTTGTACAGTTGTATAAAATATTTTAAAACTTAACAAGAAATGTGATATACATGTATACGAAAAAAATTACTCTTGTTTTCTGAATATGAAAATCGTAACAATTTAAATCACAGAATTAACATCTATAAATAGAAATAACAGAACTTGTAAAAAAAATATCTCATGAGAATAATTAGGATTATAAATCAGATAAAAGTATTTTAAATAATTGATTTTAAAATCATTGGTGATATTTTTTAAAAAAATAAATATCTATCAGTTATCCTTAATTAAAAAAGAAATAAACAAATAATTAGTTTATGAGAGAAACATTTATAATACTTTATAAATATTTTCTATTTAAAAATATGCTGAAAATCAAAAATATAATAATTTCCTAAAACATCGGCAACCGTTATGTATATAGGTTGAATCAAATTTAGAAAAATATTATTTAAAAAAAAATATTATTTACGTTTCCTAGTCTTTTTTTTTAAAAAAATGTTCTTAAAGAACTCAAGTACTTGTTAAGGAATTGCAACATTTTTTGCAGAATTGGTAAGCTATGAAATAATTTTATATCTTTTTATCTATCAAGCAAAAAATTATTAAATAGATTAAAAGTGGAGAATTCAAATTGTAAATTATATGTTTTATATATGGATTTTTTTAAAGAAATAAAATAAATAGTATTTATCAGAATCCAATAAAAAAGTATATAAAATCAATTGCATATTTATAATACTGTAATATTTACCCAGGTACATTTTAATTATATTTATCAGAAAAATCCATGCTATTTATTGGTAATTGGTTATTCTCATCAGGTTGACAGGCGGGTTGATAAGAATTTTCATTCAAAATTTACTAATTTAGACAGATTATTTCCACCTCGATCAAAAAACCCTCTTTGCTCTATTTAGAATCCTTCTTAGTCTAACCCTTATCTTTTGACTCTTCCAGTTTAAGAGATTTTACCAGTAGCTAAACTATCACTAATATAACTCTCAAGGTCATGGGGATAAGAAAGTTTCATTACCAGACATAGTCTTATATTTCTTAGGTAAATATACATATATATATATATGTGTGTGTGTGTGTGTATGTATATTCAAATTTTTATGTAATATTATAAGCCGGTCCTGATTAAAGTGCATCTGAAACGAAGCGTAAAACACTGTTCACTGAATAAAACCGCGTTTGAATAACCTATTAAATTATACATATGTACGAATGTATGAACTCATTAAACTAATAACATGATATTATCACAAAAATGGGCTTATATATATATATATATAAAGGTGCATGTGTGTGAATTTTTAAGCAATGATTTCATTAAGAATCATCAGCTTAAAATTCTTGCACAATCGTTTCTCATAGATCGTCGTGAACAAGTAAGTCCTTTTGCTAACAACATAACCTAGTTAAATAAATAAAAGAAAAACATACATACACACACACACATATAAAAAAAAATACAAAGGACGTGGTGACATTGTTATAACTAAATAAGCGTTTAATAATCACAAAAAGGGTCAATTACAAACACAAGGCTCGTACGAAATAATGTATAAGAAAAAAATCTGAACACAAACGCAGTATCTGTATGGTCAACTGGTCACAGAAGGGTCACCTTTAACATCAACGTACCGAAAACCTGTTCCTCAACAACAAAAGACGTTTGGTTTCAGTTTTTTTTTGCAACTCGATTCTTGTGCTCGCCAAACACCTTCATAAAATTGGTCGTCGTCGAAACGAAAAAAAAGGTACGACAAACAAAACACGTTGTGGGAAATGAAAAGAACGTATGGTCATTTTTATGTAGTTTTATGGGCTGTCAGTTGTTTGTTGTGTCCCCTACACACAAACACACACACACACACACACACATGTTATATATATATATATATATATATATATAAATATATATACACGCACATACATATGTATGTGCAAACAACTTTTTTTTATAAACCGGCGAACTTCCGGCAGAATTCTTATTTTCGAAATAGGTTTTCATTGAGAATATAATAGGTGTTGTTGTGTTCCCGTTAGAATATTATTTGCATGATTATATAATCGGTGGTTGAGTAATTGGAATGAAACTAGGTCAGAATATTTTTTCTACTTTGCATTAAGCTTCTTTTTATTTTCAAGCGTATTCGAAGTTATTCTATTAAAAATATATTCATGCATTATATGATCAATTTTATCAACACTGAATAGTATTTATATGAATATGTATTTGGACATTTCTAATTACTTAACATCTTAAAAATCTCAAAGAAATTAAATTCCATTATACTTGAATTTATATTTATATATATACTTTTAATTAAAGTTTTGATATCGTCATCTGGTGTTGAACGAAATCCTTAATCAATTCCTTACATAGACCAACAATTGTTAGAACAGAACTGGTTTCATGGGTCATTAACTTGTCAAAAAGAATTAATCGAAACGATTTAGTAGAGGAATTGTTTTAATCGTGGCACGGTAAGTGCATAAAATTGAAAGACGTAGTGACTATTTAACCTTGAACGATGTGCACAAGATACAAAAATAGAAACAGTTCTCTATGTATGTTTGTAATAGAACTTCCGCTCAAAGTGCGAGAGCGTTAATTGATAAAACATATTCTCTCTCTCGTACCAAAACTCGGATCAGTCACAACGGAATCGTTTTTCTCTGATTTTTTTCGCGGCAGACAACGCCTTTTTTATTCGATATGCACGAAGTGTTCCATGATGTGTATTTGTTGTGAAAACTTTCACGGTTTGCTGCATAAACGTGACCGCTGGTTATCGTATATTAAATCGTAAACTACTTTTCACGAAAGTATTCACTTCGATCGAATTTTCAAAATATTTTATGAAGAAAAAAAACGTTGACGTTCGACAAGGTTTTTTTTATTAAAATCAAAATGTTTTAAAGGAATGTTATAAATTAAGAAACCATTAAATATTTTTGTCAGTCTTTTTGTGTCGTTTAGAATCTAATATATTTTTTTAAAACATTTCATTCCTAAACATCAAACAAAATAATAATTTATTCAGAATGGAAAAAATTATCAACCAGTTATAAAAAAGGCCATTCTAATAAATAATGCTATATTTCAAATGTTCTACTAATGCGAATATAAGATTTCTTCAAGGTTATATATATATATATATATATATATATATATATATATATATATATATATATATATATATATATATATATTATACACTGTCTAAAAAACTGAATAGAAGAATGGTAAATATTTGAATGTAAACTGCTTTATAATTATTAAATTAAAAATAAAATTTTCAAAAATGAGTATATTTATTCAGCATTCAATATAGACTTGACTAAGTAAATAATTTTAGGTTTCTTCCATTTTTATAATAATCTCTTCTTAAGTATTATAAATAATAATTGCACATATTGCAAAATAAATCAATATTTATATTAATGTACATTTTTTTAAGAATATAAAAAATTAAAAAATAAATAACAATATTTTTGTATTATAAAATATTATTTTTATAAACAACCCTTTTGAAAAACTTTAACACCGCCTTATATAAATGTGACACCCCTTTTTGCAAAATTCGAACGCCTCTTTATTCAAATTAAACTCTCTCTTTTTAGAAATCTTCTTTCTTTATATACATACATATATATATATATATATATATATATATATATATATATATAAACTGTTCAAAAACTGTTTTCGATTGTTGTATGCACCAGCTGTAATGTGTGAACACCTGGATGATTTAGCACTAAAGATATTAGC
Source organism: Neoneuromus ignobilis (assembly GCA_029203775.1). Classification (NCBI taxonomy): domain Eukaryota; kingdom Metazoa; phylum Arthropoda; class Insecta; order Megaloptera; family Corydalidae; genus Neoneuromus; species Neoneuromus ignobilis. The sequence goes on along the minus strand of CP092094.1, from coordinate 16,720,130 downwards.
TTGAAAGGGTGAATACAATTTTTTTGTATTCTACAGAAAAATAAAAATAAAAACAACTTAAATTTACATGTGTACGTAATTCGTTTTTAAATTTTAAATATAAGGATTTTAATGACATGATTTATTTTTATTTCTTTTTTAGTTTCAATATGATGTCCAAAAATAATTATTATAAAAATAAATAATCAAAATATTGAATAAAATAAAAAAAATATTTATCTTATATTTCAATTTGTTCAAAAAAAAAAATGAGATAATTTAATAATATTAAATAAATAATACTGAAAAGTTTAAAAAATTAAATGTAGTTAGTTCTTGAGAAATCATTGTATTCTAATATATTTTTCAATTATCTATTCTATTTTTTCGATTTTAAAATTTTTAATAGGTAGCATATTTGCTGCAAAACTCAAAAAATACTAAACTCGTATTAAGGAAACACTGATTTTATTGACATTTTTTAATATTAATACTAATAGAAGAAAATATGATAATTACTATTTGTTTGGCAATTTAAACAAATTCACTTTAAATAATTAATTATTGTTCACTTTATTTATTTATAAGTTTTATTATTTATTTTATCAGTGACCTGATGATAATGGCATTGAATCTAAAATGATATGTGTGAAAATGATAAAAAATATTTAAATAATTAAAATTTAATTCACCCTCAAATATGATTTATGTATATCTAAGATAGAAAAAATGTATAAAAAAGTGAATCTATATAATTTAAAAAGTACTGTTCGATATAAATATACATTTTGTTCTTGAAATGAGTTTAAAAAAAATAATTTACTAAAATATTTTTTCAATATATTAATAATAATACTTATACTGCCCTAAATTGTGGTTTTCTTACATTTCTTCTTTCATAGTCATTTATTTCTCATTATTTTCATTAGTATATCCTTGACATTTTTTTTATTCATTAATTTTTTTCTTTTTCGTGTCTAGTTTTCTATTCTAGATATATTTTTGACCTATAAATAGTTTACTCTTATTCTGTAAGTCTTATTATTTCATATAATTGACTTCGATGAAATTTTTAAAAATAATCTCTGTATATACACATTTATTTAATTTATTGTACATTAATAAATCTCAAATTAATATCTATTTTGAAATAAAAGTATAATAATATCAGAATACTGAGTAGTTCGTTTATAAAAATATACAAAATTATTCATGTACAAGATTCATATTTTTCTCCTTTATACATATCTGTCATTTATATTCATTTCTGCAATTCAAATCATATAAATATATGTATTTTTTTATCCTCTTAAATAACAAACAAAAAACGTATTACGTTTTTTCTCATATCGTATGTTAATAATAGACCGTTTTCCAATGTTTATCACCTTCAAGTCGGCCTCCGTGTCTCATTCAAACGACGTAACAATAATTTGAAAAGAATGGCAAAACATAAAAAAATAGAAGAAAAACTGTTTTCGATACACAGTGTAACATGAAACTGATTTTAATAAACAGTCGGTTGCGTCGATCTGGTTTTTATTGTAGCCGGTTTTATTGAAAATCTATCGCTTCCGCATAAGCATAAATTAACTGGAATAAGTATGTTGAAAACACCGAACGTATGAGAAATGCCGACAAACTGGAAATATGGCGAATATTTTTTGGATGTCGTGTTCCGATGTAGTAGGTGCTTGTGTAGTAAACAAGAACACTATAGACAGAATGCGTTGTTTATGTGTGTGGTTCGGGTGAATTTTTTTTTATTGTTATGTGTAGCACCTGCAATATGAGAACAAACGTTTCTAGCGAACTGCGTAGTAAAATCCTTCATCTATATATATATATATATATATATATATGTTGAGACGACTTTGTTTTTGCTATTTTATTCAAGGTGCACTCCGAATGTTCCGTTATAACAAGGTGGAAGTTTTAATTTGATTGTAAAGATAGCCAATATTTATATACATATGTGTGTAATAATCTTACAACATTTGGTTCCGGTGTTTATGTATAATATATACAATCGATGATGAAATTAAATGCATGGTTTGGATGTTTATTTATAATTTTTAAATAAAATTATTTTATATAAAAAAATATTCCTATGTAAATAGAATATTTTATTATAAAAACCATTATCTTGATTGTTTAAAAAAATATAATTTTAATAAATTGAATGTTATTGAAAAAGATTGTATTATTTTATTCGATTCGAATAATGAATCATAAAATGAAATATATAAATGTATAAAAATTTCAATTAAAAATAACAGAATGGTTAGTATGTCAAATTACTGCCAAATATATTTACGATATCGAATTCAACGATTTCTTTATTGATTATATATGTATATTAATTTTTAACAAGGAAATAATTGCATTGATTGTTTAATGTATTTTGATTCCAATAGAGGTAATAAAAATAACAAGTTATTAAAAGCGAAATAAATTTTGATTAAGATTTCAAGATGTTATAATTACATATAATTCAGTACGATATATTTTTTATGAGACTAGAATTTAGAATTCTTTCATAATTTATTTATTTTTAAACATATTTCATTTTTTTATAGTTCTGAAGAAAGCACAATAATTGGATTATAATCTTATTTTAAAAATGGCGAATTTTTAATTTTTTGTATTTTTTTATGTTTATTTATTATGGTAAACAAATGTAAATTAATTTTTATAAAAACGAAAAAGACGTTATCAGTGTATTTACTTTTTATATACATATATATATATATATATATATATGTATGTATGTAGAAAGATATGTATGTATGCAAACTGTTACATTAAGACGTATTTTAAGAGAGATTATCTAATCTTTATAATTAATTTCCACAAAATTTCATGATATTATAATTAATTCATTGCTTTATTACCATGACGAAATCAGAATGGTTAATGAAAATTTGCAACGTGTTTTTATAAATAAGTCTATATAACATGAGAGAATACCCTGGAGAATTTAACGTACGAATGATCCTCGATCAAGGTTTTTATAATAATTTACACATCAACAATTTTTGAAAAAAGGTGATCCATTATGTTTAATTATTTTTCTTTAACACATCAATAATTATTGATTATTTCTTTCTTGATTTTTAACATTTTTGTTTATCATCTACACTGAGAGACAAGAATTTCTTGTTTAAAAAACGTACCTAATGGAGTGTAATGTCGGTATAGTTTCAAATATAATAATGTTTTAAATGTATATTTAATAAGTATAGAGTGAACCAAATAAGACTGAAGGGATTAGACATACATTTACTTGCTTATTATCATTTGTTATTCTTTCTTATCTTTTAATCTCATTTGAACCATCTTATATTTTAAGTTTATATTCAAAAATATCCTAATTATTAAGTTTAAGATTTTTTGAATAAAATACGAACATATTCTATAATTAACTATACATTTCGTGAACTATAAAGCAGCTGTGTTACGTTGTATGATTGTATACAATTTAAAAAAAGCAATGGTAGTTATGTGTTCTTTTTTGTAATCAAATTATAACTATTCAAAATAGAAGACAATGGTTATCGATTCTTATTGTATTTTGGTACAATTCTTCATGTTAAATTGTCAGGTGTGGTTAGATAACATAAGGCCCACATATGTTATACTGCATTTTATTGATTTATATTTAGTATCGTTCGAGAACAAATATCTAATGCGCCTACCACATTATGTGACCCATATCTCAGGTTTCGGTTAGTTTAACCTTGAACAAACCACGCCTCGCAAGCTGGCCAAAATGCAACGCAATAAAAACAAAAACAGAGAGTAAACAAGCAAAACACCAAGCTGTACAATGTGTTGTTATTTTCAGAAACCATAACTGAAATAGATAAACACATAGCAAATGATTGATGTTTATGTACAAGACGAGGCTAGATTCGCTAACAATCAATGGTCGCATTCATATTTGACGGTGGAAGTTAGTCATATTATAATTGGTTTATTTTTCGATTTTTATGAGGCTTCTTATTAATTTTTAGCATGCCAGTGCTGTAATGTATGAATATTATATATCACTTCAGGAATAAAATATCCACTCTGCTCAGATTTTAATATGATTAAATTTTATGGATAAACGTATATGATAAACAATCTCATATAAAAAATAATTAGTTGGATAATTTTCATATATTAAACGAGAATTTTTTTATAACTTATTTTTTTCAATAAACAACATTCTATTCATGCTTAGTTATTGAATTTTATTTTTTATATTTTCAATTACCTTTTTTATTTGAATGTTGTGATGCTATGACCAAAATACACACATTTCTTATTTATTTTTGTTTGGATAACATTTTTTTTACAAATTAATATTTCCAAATAATAATTTTAAGTAACTGCATTTTTTTCTCGTTTTTTAATAACATGGTAAATAGGCATTTTATACAGACTATGATTCTGGTTAGAGATGATTTTTTCAATATTTGATAAACATTTTATTTTTATTTTAATGAATTTTAATATTAATAATGTTTATCACAGAAAGTTTGAATGTAAAAAATGTCTTTCTTTATTACTTCTTTTTTTAAAAAATGAAATATAGTTTTAACTAAATATAGGACATAATTAGATTCGTTATCAACATATATATGAGCAGACCACTAGTGGACAACAGCAATTACTGATTGGGAACTCAAAAAAAAAATCCATAAAGATACTTATGAATACAAGGGATAGTCACATGAGAAAATTCGGTGTAAAATGGAGTAAAAAAAAATTAGATAAATGGAAATGGAAAGTTTTGGAAAAGATCTTCATTCATCAGAAAATGAAAAGAAGCAGAATATATATATATATATATATATATATATATATATATATATATATAATTTATTAAATATTTCGTTATTATACATTTCTGAATAATATAAAAATTATAATTTTATTATAAAGTTAATAACTCTTTGAAATTGTTTTTAGTAAGTAATTAAATATTCAAATGGTCTTTATTTTTTATCTATTAAATTCGAAATATTTATGTGCAATGAATATCTTTAATGCTCTTGCTGACGTTATTACTTACCCATATTAAAATATTTATTGAAAATTATTTACCTACATTGGTGATAAATTTGTCCAAAAACCATATAATTCTCAACAAAAATTAATTTTAAGAAAATTAATTATTTTAAAAGCTTGTTAGATTTTGTACAACGATTAAATATAATTAACCGTTTTGTCTTAAAATCCGCGCTAGAGCGGAAATATTTTAATGAATAGGTTTTGTATTATAAAAAACAGTGTATATCGCGTGACGATATGTTAAATGCAAAGGTGCGCCACAAAACGTACCAATTATCGAATATAAAACTGATGAAATGTTAACGAAATCCATGATCTGAAATAAATATATAGTCGTATCCAGAGCTTTCACTAGAATTAATCTCAAATTTCAATCGTTCGTTAAATAAATGGATCATCAGTGTGTTTGAAATTTGTATGAGTGCGTGTCTGTTTATGATTTATATTTCGAACAGAAAAAAACATACGATGATAAGAACCGGTTCCAGGTTTGTCGATTAAATTATTATAATGTATTCGTATTATTTGAATATTATCAACTATATGGTATGACATTTTTTTTAATATATTCTATTTTTTGAAAATTTCGTTTCCGAAAACAATATTATAAATAACAGGTAATATGATAAATATGAAAAAAAATATTAGACTGCAATGGTGACATCGTTCAATATTTTAAAAAGTTTATTTTTAATTTATTTATATTTTAAACCTCTTTAAAACAGATACTAAATTTAATTTTAATAATAAGGTATTCAAAATCTTACGTTGTGTTTTAAGTACGTTATTCTCTCATTTAATAAAATATAGAACAATATATGTAAAGTAAACTTTAATAATATCTTTAACTCATTTAAAAACTTTATACATATATTAAAATTTGAACATAAAAATTATTACACATAAATGAAGATTAGATTGCATTACATTACATCAAATTTTACCTAACAACATCGTCAACTAACAATATTTGTTAACTGTTGTTTACGAATTAGTTTTGGTTCAGTCATTCTTTGTTATCTGTCATTATTCTCGAATAAATATGTTGTTTGCCAACACCATTAGTAAATAACATTCAGGGTGATATCGAATATTGGTTCACATTGTTCTCGAAAATTGTTAGCTAACAATGTTCATATTAATGTAGTCATCATATAAGTAATAATGTTGAAATTTAATTAAAAAAATTGCTGTGTATCATAATATAATGACAATAAAATGAGGTATTTTCGTTTATTTTAACAATAATTTAAAATTATATAATGTATGAAATATGTTTAGAAATATATGGTTTAAAATAATATTTTATTTATATTTATTTTATTGGAAATAATTTATTTGATATTTTTTTAGTATCGTAGTGCAAATATAAAATTAATTACTTTTTGTAACATATACATACAACTGATTGTATATTTTTTTAAATTATGTACAAATGTGTATATAGAAAAAAATAATACTGAAGTAAGTTTTCAGTTCTTCGTTTAATTAAAGAAAAAATCACATTAAAAAATATTTAAATTTATGAAATGTTAAATTTTCAAGTATATATAATCGAAATGATACATTTATAACAATAAATGATATTCATAATATTTTAAAATTTTGTTATATAGATTTTTAAGAATAAATGAAATTGAAACATAAAAGCAAAAGTGTAATTAATAGAACATAGTTGATTGAAATAACTCGAATGCAGTCTGTAAGAACATTTGAGAACTGAAATTGAGAGGATAGTAATTACGTAATAATTTAATGATTAAAAAATATCTAATAAAAATATAAGATGAAATATTATTTTTAATAAGTAAATATTAATATATTTTTTCTGCTACCATTTGTGAATAAAAATAATTTTGTACAATTTTACAGATAATAAAAAATTTATACTTTCTATAACATATCTATATTAATATTTATATATATAAATATATATATATATATATATATATATATATATATATATATATATACAATATATATATATACAAGTAATAAAGCAGACAAGTCATGTCACGTATGTACAATTAAGGATAGTAATTTCATTCTCGACTTAATTACATTCTATATACCAGCGTACGTTAAGCTTCGGATAATGAAAGTTATCGTGATGCTAGTTCGAGATCTTCAGGCAACAAAACGACAAATACATAAGCTTTGCGGTGTGATTCTAATTTGACAACGTATAAGCTTTCGTATTTGTAGAGGTGTGTATAGATTCACTACCATATATTTCTACCTACACATACAAATATATATGCAATTGTGAACCGAGGAACAATTCCGGAAGTGAAGCCATGTGCTACACAACTCCCTATGTTGGTGCTTGGTGACAGGAAGTAATTCGCATGCGAACCTAACGGATATATAATCCGCGGCATCGTGTTCACCACGTTACATAGCCCCCAGCGGGTGAGGTAAGACGGACGGGTGACAAGAATGGCATTGAAGGGAAAACAGTGATCGCGCAATAGAATGAATAGACACATTGACATTAGTGACCTATAAAAATGGTATATATATATATGCATATATATCGTGGCGGGCCAACATTTGTGTGTTTTTTTTCATTATACATCTGCTACCGCGACACGTGCGATCAAAATTTGTATATGGTTTTTTCCTTCTGTTCTATCTTATTCACTTTTTTGTTAGGTCGCTCTGCAGGTATCTGTTTTGTTTGGAGTCCGTTCAAGCATGACGTGTCCTTTTAATATGACAGGTATAAGAGTTTTAGAGGCGTAGCTGAAACTTACTACGTTCCATTTTTGAAATAATTCGAATGCAAGCTGCTGACCGATAGTTCTAAGAATTTTTGTGATTACATATGTTCCGTGATTTTCAATTATAATTAGAGATTGAATAAAATCAGATGTCTAAGATTAATAATCCAATACAATCGAACGAGGGATGCATGAATATCTGTAATATTTTGACCATGATTTGTATTCGACATTTTTCATATAAAGATCTTATTGAATAATAATGTTTTTAAACTAGTTTCTCGAAATCCGGAAGCGTTTTTTTTTATTTAATATTCAGTGAATACCAGTTATTATCTTAAAGAGAAATATAAATTTAATATTATTATGGATGATTTTTTTATAAGCAATTATTACAAATACAGTGAATATATTATCAAAACTTGTTTCACTGAAATAATTATAATTTTTTAAAAACAACACATTTAATTATATGATAGATATAGTGCTTTACACAAATGAATTTTAACCCCAACACCACAATGATGGCGTCGCCATCGAAATGCCTCAGCTGATATAATTATAGATTATATAATTATAAATAATAAGTGAACAATAAGTGATTATTGAACACTTAAAATTATTGTGGTGTTGGTGTTAAAATTCATTTGTGTAAAGTGAATCAGCCACATTTCCAAAACAACAAATAGATATAGTGTTTAAATACTAAATATGATAGATAATGGTATTAATATAATATAATTTTAATATACTGACATTTTATTTAAATGTTTATATACATTAAACAGATTTTTTTTATTAAAAAATGTAATAATTTAATAAAACGTATATAATATAAATAAATTTTAATACCAAAAAGGCTCTAACGATGAAAATATTGCTATCAAAATGCGCATTAGCTGATTATTGTTATAAACTAAAAAGGTGAACAATAAGTGATTATTGAACACTTTATAACATATTGTGTTGATGATGGGAGGGGGGATAAAATTCATTTCTGTTAAAGTCTAAAATATAATTTCTATATAGAATAAAAGATAAAAAATACATGAGAGATAAATCTTTAATGACTATAAAACACGATTTATTATAAAGTGTCTAAAATGTAAACAAATGTTTAAATTATTGAAGTAAATAAATATGTAACATTGAAGATAATGGAGTAAAAGATAACTTGAAATTAAAAAGAAAATAAAAATATTAGAACAATTTTCATATACATACATAAGCACATATTTCGTTAAATATATAATAACAAAATAAGTGGCTTTTAATAAATGTTCCACACAGTTTTTTTTTCAATAGTTTCAAATTCATTATTTTATTGTAATTATATAATTTTGAAACTTGATTATTTTACTCACGAACATTATTTCAATATTTAAAAAAACATACACGAATAAATATATCAAACAAACAACAAACAATTAATTAACAACAGTTGTAATTAAAATTCTATGTACAGTGAATTTATCAACTGATAAAAAAATCACCTGACTGAATGACTTCCGGTTCAATTAAAACGTAATAATAGTTGAAAAATATCATTAACAACTATTCAGTTTTCTGGATTAATAATAACAGAGTATTTCGAGGTCTAATTAAGTAAAAAAGGGACGCATCTCTACCTGCATATGTTTTGCATAAACAGACAACTAGCCGGCAGCATTTTTTCGGTCGAAGTCGACCACGATGTTTCCGTTGTCCATTGTGCAGCATGTTGTGTATGTATGTTTGTTGGCTTGTAATTATATCTTTTCAATATATATATATATATATATATATATATATATATATATATATATATATATATATATATATATATATATATATATAGATAGATAGATAGATATAGATATATAGATACAGATATATATGTATGAAGGAAATACAATGAATATAATTTATAATCTGTGGGGTGAGATGAATGTACTATATTGAGAAGGGTTCGAATCCACACATTCATATAAGCGTGCCGTTCGATTTACAAACTAATCAGGACGATTGATGTTTAGGTATATTAATACATACGTCTATCATTAAACTAATATCCATTTCGAAAATTATACATTCAGTGTCAATAGTGCATGAACTGATTTTATGAATCCATTGGTATTTTTGCAGTAAAATATATGATCTATATTATTTCTATATAAACAAGTTTACTGTTTGGATATGTTGTTCAATATGAAAATTCCAATCGAAATAAAACATAAAAGTGTTTTTTTTCTCTTTTGTTTGTACAAAATTTATATATATAAAAATAATTTTACAATGACTTGAATATAGATGAATATATAATATTTTTTATGCCAGTCTTTTTATCAACGTTTCAAAAACATTTTTCATCGCAACAATTCAAATTTAAATTTATTGTTACTTTATGACAAACGTACATGTTGACAAGCAAATAGAAACCACAAACTGTTTCTGTTCAAATATCTATTCGAATCGATGTCTGCTTTTCAAATTACAGGCTACAATTAGCAAACTGAAAACAAAACGTTTTTAATAGTTCATAAACAATCATTGGCATTTCTATAACTATTTCTGACAAACAAAATGAACCACTGGCATGAAAGTAAATAGAGTTCGTTTGAATAAATGATTAGGTGACTGTGTTGAAAAAATTGTGCGCAATATTTGCATACGAGGACACGTATTTTGAATACAACATCTGTCCAAAATGACTTCTATGTGGTAATTATTATTTGTCGCCACCTATAAACGAGTATGTCATTTGAATGTGTTGTTTTATTTTTAGAATACTAACCAGCAAAGAAAAGTCATGGTATCCAGTGATCTTCAGTAACATGAATAAACACTTTACTGATCAATCGTCATGCTTGTTGGCCTGGATAAATTTTTCAATTGCTTTTACATACAATATATATGTACATATATTATATATATACATATATATATATATATATATATATATATATATATATATATATATATATATATATATATATATATATATATATATATATATGCATAGATAACATTGATAATTACTATTTTTTTTAATTTTTCAATCAAATTTGTGCATATATAAATTTTATTTCAATATTTTGTTAGTATTAATTATCTATCAAGTTAATTACTTAATTAAAATCTTGCTTAATTTACTTAAAACACCAGTGTCTTACAGTGAATTTACTAAATGAAAGAATTTTATATTATAATATGTATGATTATCTCATAATACTTTTTCATGCATAGTTTATTGTAAAACTTTTTATTCGAACTGAAAAAATCTTTTTAATAGGTATATGCGAATTATTTTTTGCAGTTTATATTTTCAACGAATAAATGCATTGGACATTTGTATCGTTGGTGTATAAATCGAACTGGAGGAATGGTATGTAGCTGATAGTGTTTAACATCAACATTAATATGCATAATGTTCTCGCAAAACAGGTATTATAGAATACGTGCCAAGTTCAAACGTTTAATTGGATTTTATAAACGGGTTGATCTCAAAACAAGCATAAACGTTTTTCGAACACCGATTGATAGACGATTATTTCATTTTTTATTATTTCAATTCGACCTGTTCTACACATTCAATCGATTTCCATAATCATAAATTATTTTTAAAGCTGATGTATGGCATTTTGCATTTTTTGTAATGGATACGAATTTAATTTTATGAACAATATTCTTGTTTGGTTTAGATTGTGGAAACCAAAAATAGCATATCTGTTTATAATTATTTAAATCATTTTACAAGAACAATAAATATATTTTTATGTATAAATTTATTAATAACTGGTTACTGAATTTTAATAAAAATTATTTTGAATAAATTATTAAACGGTCTATTTTTTAAAAACAACATCCTGAATTAATTTACATATTTAAAACATCATTTTTTTTTGAAAAAATCTATGTATGTAATTAAATATTAGTAAAATATTTATTTATTAACTCTTATACATCTGCTTAGAAAAATATAAGAATTATCAGAAAGTTAATTTTTTATTTCATTATATTTCAATAAATGGAAATTCACCGAATTACAATATTTATAATAACCATTATATAAGAGTCATCCAGTTTGTTATTTATATTTTTCTTGTAAAAAAGTTGTATCAAGGACATATCTATTATATTTTGTGGTTCTTGGAATATTTTTCATTTAAATGAATAGAATGTCAAACAATTAATGAAATATGTATTTAAAGTTTCTACTGGCTTAACACTGTGGCTAATTTAATTTTTCACACATAATTTACTCATTTGAATGCAACAAGACTGTTAGTGTTAGCGAGTGATTTATTTGTGTCGATTAGTTACAGTGCCAAAATTAATTTTCCTTATTATTTAATTTTTTTTTAAAAGAATTTAACTTAATATCAAAAATAACTAAGTCATTTGAGTATATTTTTGAATATATAGTTAATTCCATTTTTATTCTATTAATTTTTCTTTGTATGTTCTTTTGGAAATATTAATTAAAACAAAAAAATAATTCCAAATATCAAAAATAATAATAGTACGTATGGATACAAATATGTAGGTCTTTTTTATTGAATTTCACTTGAAAGAAATTCAATTAATTGAATACTCTTTTAGTAACAAGTAAAGATATTATTAGGGAACCACGTAAAGAGAAATACACACTCAAAACCGAATTCCTCTAACCTTTCGAAACCCCTTCAGAACAGAACAGCCCTTCGATTCGGATGCATTTGCCCGAACTGAAGGAGTAGTTAAAGATATTTTAACTCTTGAATTTTGTAGTGGACTCTCGAAAGAATAGCGTTTTGTTACCATTCCGTTACGTTTCAATCTAATGTACAATAATTCGTTCGTTCCTTATCGCTCACTTAAATGCGACATGTGTAGAAATTCCCGTATCTGATTTTGTATTTGGTATTTTCAAGTATTTTTCCTATACGATTTAGGTCAGCGTATTTTAAACGAGATTCTTTTTATTTGTTAACATTGTAGGATTAGTTTTTTGAAAATTTCATTTAATAACATTTTTTAAATAGTTATTTAAAATAAAATCTATATTTTCTTAATGTGATTTTGCTAATAGCGTATAACATATTCATACAATAGAAAATTAAATTAAAAATATTTATTTCGTTGTATTAAATTATTTGATTCTTTATAGTAAGTCATATTCATGGATTAAAACTTATATTAGAATTTATTTAATTCAAATAATAATTTTTGTTGTTAAATATTTTTACTTTCAATTAATACAGATAGTGAAAAATGTTAATATGGTTCTTATATTTTTTATTCAAAGAAAAAATATGGTCTAATTATATTACTGTATATTTAATGATAATGTTTTGCAATTATTATCAAAACGTAAACATAAAGTAATACAATTTAAATTGAACTTTGTATATATTTTGGAATATTTTTAATTATAATTATCTTTGTTTCAATAGTATATATTTTTCGAAAGTTTTAGAATAGATGTATTAAAGATTTTTACTTTATTTAAATACACTGAATTTTAGAAAAAACGTAATCAAATTATTATTTATATATATGTATATATAGGAAAATATATGAATTGAAAAGAATAATTAATTATTTGTTATTATGATTATAAATAATATAGTAATTTGATATAAAATTTAATGAAATTGGTCAATTTTATTTTTATTTTATATATATTTAATTATCTTTAATTTTAGATACTACGAAATAAGATAATCAATTTATATATTTCATCATTATTTAGATTTATCTAATGATTTTTAAAATGTTACGCCATGTATAAAATCATTGTTAAAGATATAAAACATATATTAAAATTTAAAACCTATTAGAGAGTTTTACATATATCCAACTGTACAAAATAGTGTGTCATATAAAAGCCCAAATTAACAATATTTTTATGTAGTAATCAATGAAAGACAACATCTAATAAATTTCAGTCTTAGTCTGACATTTAAAACGTATGAAATTTGCATGAATATGAGCAAAGAACAGCTGACTCTAATTATCATTTTACGATTATGAGAATACGGTGGAGTGAATGAACATATGTGTAGAATAAATGAGCTGTATCGAATATGTAATAAAAAATCTAAGAATATATACACTAGAAATAGATTCCTTTCTTTTCGGCAAAAAAGATTATCGTCTTTTTATTAGTCGTTTCCTTTTTAAATTGAACTAATAATTTTTAATGTTTAAGTATGTTTATATATATATATATATATATATATATATATATATATATATATATATATGTATGTATGTGTGTGTGTGTATTTTGTGCTTATTATATATTGTGCATATATCGCGAAAACAAGTTTTGGTTTAAAAATGATAAAAAGTTCAAATAAAAAATAATTTAAAGATTAAAGTGTTATCTCCGAATACAATCTTTTCTCACATATTTATGATAGTTAAATATCAGTGTGCTTACAGCACTTATTTATGTATGTACATAAAAAGAAGGTACGTAAACACGTTCATATTCACGTCTATAGCTATGAAATATGTATTTAAAATGGTATAATATTTTTACATATTAAAATATTTCGAGTACTTTTATATCGACATACACTAAACAACATAAATGCAAATTCCATATCCCTCTTTTAAAAAACTCACCACTTGACACTGTCCAGATTTTTTATAAATATATTCAAGATAAGATTCTTTCATACATGCAACCCACAATAAATATACTAATTATTGGCACAGCTGCGAATACGTTCACGTACAATTTTTTTCCTCTTCAACTTATTGTACTCTAACAAAGAATATATGAAAATATATTATATAAATAGAAGTACTTGTATTAATCGCATACATACATATATGTATATGCAAAACGGAAGTGTTGGATAGCTGCGCGCTAAGCAGGATTTCTAAACGTGCGTGGCGTAGGGATGAGAGGACAATCGTTTAACGTGGATCAAAGAAAAGACCACCTATGGCGAAACCGATGTTTCTTATTGCATAACTTGAAACGATGAATGAATATAACAATTCACACGGTTTAAGGACCGCTTTCAATTCATCACGAACAAGAATATTGTTTGATGATTGAAGGTCATATGAATATACATATATACATACATACATATATATATATATATATATATATATAATATTTTAAAAGATTATTTGATAGGTATAATAAATTAACGAAAGGTTTAAATAGATTTCTGTTAAAATAACATTGAATTTATTAATTTTAATATACATATGTAATACATTCAAAGCTTATAAAATTAAAACTATGTAAAATCTTCATTAATATGTACTTATATTTTGAATATGGCAGAATTGTTATTAGAAAATGTAACAAAGAATAATTTAGTAGACTCACTAATTACTAGTTAATATTATTTTAATAAAATATCGTGGTAAATAATCGTTTTTTGGTGAAAAACAGATAATTATTACAAGAAAGAAAAAAAATTAATAAATGAGCAAATTATTAAGACACAAATATAAAATTAGATTAGTCAGTTATATATGAAAAATTATTTTTTGTTATATGTTATAATTCAGTGAAAAATATTTTAAATGAAGAGGAAATATAAAATAATAAATTTAAGATTTATAATTTTTAGAAATATTAATTAATTTTTTAAAAAACATGTGTTTTTAAAGTGGTATTATATATATATATATATATATATATATATATATATATATATATATATATATATATATATATAAAGTAAAATAAGACGCGACATAAATATATGCAAATATACACGACTGTTGTTTATACTGAACGTTAAACAAAAACTTTAGCTATTTTTCTTAAATATACACGACCAAATAAATTCACAACGACGGAAAAAATATCACGAAAGATCAACATCGAAACATAAAAAAAATATAACCTAAACGGACACATTTCGCAGACAAAAAATTATATTGAAACGAACAAACAGCTCATGAAAGTTTTCGATATTCTCAACTCGCAGACAAAGTGAATAAGATATGTGAGTGTGTAACTTTATAAAAGTTTGCCACGCAACGAAAAACAAGCTGTTGCAGAAATGTCTTTGGATATTGTCATTGGTGATTTTGGAGGATGGTGAGGATTTGTATCAAATATATATATATATATATATATATATATATATATATATATATATATATATATGTATATTTATATTGGTATATATACATCAATATGAAGAGAGAGAATATGTTTAATAGATGACGTTTTTTCTGTTAAATGTAGTATATTTAAAGATCTGTTTTTAGTTTAAATTTTTATAAATATTTCATCGTACCTACATGAAAAAAGAACTCATTATATATATATATATATATATATATATATATATATATATAATAAATGTATATTTTTTTAAATAAAATTTATTTTCATTAGATATTTGTTAATGTAAAAAAATCTCTTGTGGTTAGATATTCATATTTAATTTTTAATAAATAAATGCTTTTTTTATTTATTAAACAAAAAAATATTTCTTTTCATCTATAGTTTATTTATTATATAAACAAATCATCTAATTGTGGAAACTAAAAAATATTTTAAGAGTTTTCTTACAACTATTAAAAACACATTGTGATACAAATAATGTATACTTGAAAATAAATCATTGTTTGAGATTAAAAAAGTAACTTAGTGTATAATATTATTTAATTTTCTTTTTTGATGTCATTACTGCCTTATAAATCTTTTCATTTTATCTTTATCATTTTTCTTTTTTTAATATATATATATATATATATATATATATATATATATATATATATATATAATTGTATATAAGTATTTCTGACCCTTCTTTAACCGCCATTCTTGATTAGCGCGTATAATGTGCTCTTGACATGAATCCCCTTAACCAATCTTAATCTTTTCTGCTTGTGTTCTCTAATTTAACAGCACATATACTACAAACGTTATTAAATGTAATGCATTTATCTTTTCTGCCTTTTTTCTGTCTTTAATTCCTTTTATAATAATCGAATCACACAAATCTGTACATACATATGTATACATTCATATGGTATATGTATATACTTATATACATATGTATATATATGAGTGTGTATGTATGTATATAGAATTGAAACAACACATGTTACGATTCTACATATAAAACTAGAATTTTTATATACGAACAACAAAAGTATTTAAACATTTCCGTCGGTATTAACAGGACATAAAACGCCATCTTCTATATACAAAACTTATTGCGAGCTGAAAATAAAAAAGAAACTACGTTTAAATATTTTTTATGGTGCGTTTATTTTTCTTATATAAATCATGTGTATTATTTAATAGTCGAACAGGGTCGCTTAACAATTTGAAAAAGTAATTACAGCAGTTCCACTTTGGAATGACGTGATATTTACTTTTTAAGGCAGGCTGTAAATTTCGATTTGTTTGTTTATTTTTCTTTCACTTAAATAAATACTTAAGCCGATTACGAGCAATAAGTTTTAAATGTTTTGTAATGTGCTCAGAAGGTTAAAAGATTTATTAAAAATATTCACTAGTTTGTTTATTATAATCGATCAGTTGAATCTAAGAATGATTTATAAATATAAACATGTATATATATATATATATATATATATATATATATATATATATATATATATATATATATATATATATATTAATAAATTTTCTTTTCATATAGAACTTTGAAGGGCAGTATTTCACTAAGAAATGATTGAATATAATAAAATGAAGAATATTCCAAGACTGGGAAACTTTATGAGAGCATCTCTTTTCACCAATTGGTTTTGTATACATTTTTAATTTAATTTTTCGGATATGGTCATTCCTTTCATGAAAAGAAAAATAAGATTCTTTGATTAAGACTACAACTCGTGCTGGATATTTTATAAATATTTTAAATAAGTAAAGTTTTCGTACTTTTTATATTTTTTTTTCATTTATATCAAGATTGACTAGTATTTTT
Source organism: Neoneuromus ignobilis (assembly GCA_029203775.1). Classification (NCBI taxonomy): domain Eukaryota; kingdom Metazoa; phylum Arthropoda; class Insecta; order Megaloptera; family Corydalidae; genus Neoneuromus; species Neoneuromus ignobilis. The sequence continues at coordinate 16,702,459 of CP092094.1, read as the reverse complement.
CTGGTACTATCTAACCAGAAATATCGATATAATATGAAAAGCAGAGTTTTTTTTACTTACTCTACATTATTCGTTTTTTTATAATCGAATTTAAATTTTTTACATTCTTACACTTTTCAAGTAATAGTCTTACTAAATACAATTAACAATTTAGATTTGTAATTCACTTTACTTTTTTATTATTCGTGTATAAAATTTAATATAGAATCACATATCAACATCAACTGTATTATTTACTTGGTAGCGTAAATTATATTAAATATGTCTAATTTTCAACACAGTTGATTTTTTGAAAAAAATATTTTAAAAAAACTGTTGTACTTTTTCATATCAACTATGTAATAAACGTTGACATTGTCCATTGTCATCGTTTTTTGAAACCGTATATAACAAATACTTCTATATATCTTTTTTCATGTGCGAATCTGTCAGTTTCCTTCGTTCTCGTGTCAATCACAAAGCAAAAAAATATTGTACCAGTCAAATTTGAAGCGACGAATACCGTTTCATATTCATTTATGAACACGACATACATGTACATAACATTATTTGCATTTACATACATACATATATATAGGATAAGTGTATAGTTGGTGTGTATGTGTGTGTGTGTGGTGTGTATGTATTTGTATATATATATATTTGTATGTGTATGTGTGTGTTTGTATTTGACTGTATCTTTCTCTACACAAAGTTCTGTATGTTGTAGAATGGCATTCAATTTGATCCGTTGAGCGGCAGAAGCAGTAGTAGCAGAAGAGGTAGAGGCAGTGGAAGCAGTAACAGTAGTCCGGTAAGAGGAAGAGGCGGACATTGATTGCAGTGTTTGAACGAAAGGGTTGGTTGCAATGTACAGTAGTGTATCGGGTCGTACGCAGCACGATGGCGTGTAATTGCGATTCGCAAATCGCGAATTGAACCCTCATACCGCGAAGTGATGATGCTGTCACCCGAACCACGCGTATTGTTGTCATCGATGTGCTCACTAAATAGAATGGCAGCAACCGGTCGTCGATTTGGTCTTCTTGTATATACTCGGATACACATACATATATACCCGCCGTAAATACAGTAGTTGGTTTCAGACTATTCAATATTTGCGACACGTTCGACATGATGGCTATCGAAAATGAAATTGAATAGCAATTTGAATTTGACATTGTGCATATCGATTTTGTAATAACATAAACATATAAATATATACATACTTATTAATATATATATATATATATATATATGTTTGTATGTTAAATCCAAGTATTTTATTCATTCACTACATGTAGTTTTTGTTCATTAATTTCTATCTTAAGAATGTGTTATTTATATTTCCAATGACGAATCTGTAAATTTATCTTTCAAGGTCATCAATATTAAAATTATTTTGTAAAAAAACTGTTAATAATTTATTAGTTATTATATAAAATGTCTCAAAAGTTAAATTATAAATTCCACTTAATTTTAGAAAAATAAATTGAACGATTAATGAATTTAAGTACTTTAGGGAGATATAAAATAGTGTATGTTAGGAATAATAAGAAAAGTAATGAAGCTCAAGTAGAAATAGTGATCGAATCGGAAAACGAAAATTAATAATTAGAAATTAAGAAAAATTAGGAGATGAGAAAAAAACTGGCCAACAGATTAAAATGAGAATATTAGGGATTTTAATAAAAAAATATGAAACAGAGAGTTAATAGATCAAACATTTGAGAGAGATGCTTTCAATTGACAAACACTGAAATTATATACATACATATATATATATATTGAAATATTTCTTAAAAAATTGTTTGACTTTATAAAAAAATAAAATTGCTTCTAACAATGATAATTTTAGTATTGGTGTATGCTGTTATAATACATTGAAGAAATTAAAATGTAATTCGTAGAAAGTTGTCTAATAACAACTCTAATATTAAGTGGACAATTTATTCTATTTATGTATTATTTCTGTAGTTTCCAATAATTATTTCCCCTAATTTGGTTTTCTGAAAGAAAATTACTTGTTAAAAACTATTTATTTTTTCTATGGTAATAAAACAATTAAGTTAATTTATTTTATAAATTTTAATTTATCTAATTATTTTTATTTTTTTACGATTATTCTTACACAGAATTTATATTATTACTTTTAAAGTAAATAAAAACAATTGTTATCACTTTTAATTACACACCTTTATTGATTATTAATTAAATTTGAATAAAATTAGGAAAAAAGCTCTATTGAGTTGGCATTTGTCAGAGAGGATTGCGACTGGAATAATCTGTGGAGCCGTTGATGATGATGATATGAATATAAAACATACTACTTTATTGTTAATTTTTAAAATTTATATTTTTTAAAAAATATAAGTGAAACACATTTTTTAACAGCTTTAATTTTATAATCAAGTACATATTTTTTCTTAATAAATTTAAAATAGTATTATTTCTCTTCAATTTTTTGTATATAAAACTGTACAAATATAATTAATATATTTTTAGTTACGAATATTTGATAGGTGATTTTATTTCGATAAAAAATATATTTTAATATAATTACTGTAATCATAATTGATATCAAAGGATAGTTTTGTTATAAATAGTTATGAAAAGAAATTGTTTTCAAAAATGATAAAAATAATCACATCGTCGATAAAACTCACTGGTGATATTTTTTTAGAGTACATGAACGTAAATCATAAACAATCATTAATAATTACGGGTAAAAATACGTCGAACGACAGTTTACAGACAATTTAACAACGTCAAGACGATTCAAGTTCGGGATAGCGTACCTCTTTTTCATCCGACACATTAGTCTGTCGTGTCAGATTGACAGATTTTTTCCTCTCCGTTTGTCAAAATATACTAGCGCTGTTACTGTTACTAAAAGCTTACAAACAGCTTGAATATTCCCAGAAGAAGTGATTAAACGTCGTTAAGTTTTCATCATACAAGACTAATGTTAATATATAGTTTGAGATAATCAGTAGCGTATGTATGATTTAAAATTTATATATATATATATATATATATATATATATATATATATATATTTGTGTGTGAATTTTAAATTTAATTACACGTGTAAAGCAAATAAATGATTATTTTGGAAGTTTTTTACATAAATAAATAAAATTTATTACACATAATTATGATTACACATAACACAATTACGAACAACAATTAATTTGTTCTATATAATCAACAACTAAACAAAACACGATATGTTGTATATATGACATGCTTCCTAGATGTGTATATCGTTGCTATTCTCCAATACCCTTCCTCAACGATATAGAGAATTTAAATGTTTTGAAAAAAATTGAAAAGGGTTTTGCTTCATTTCAATCAACTAATGTAGGCTGCTTATTGTGTTGACTTAAAAATTGTTACACTTGCTCTTTGGACACCTGCTCCTTTGGACTACCTGTCTTTTGGACATCTGCTGTTTCAACTCGACCTCATCGTCTTGGATTCGTGCCTCTTGGACTGAAATATTTCTTGGACTGCCTGCGTCTTGACTGCCTGCCTCTTGGACTACCTGTCTCTGGACTACCTGTCTCTTGGACTACCTGTCTCTTGGACTGCCTGCCTCTTGGACTGCCTGAAATTGGACTGTCTGTCTCTTGGACTGTCTGTCTCTTGGACTGTCTGTCTCTTGGACTGCCTGCCTCTTGGACTGCCTGCCTCTTGGACTACCTGTCTCTTGGACTACCTGTCTCTTGGACTACCTGTCTCTTGGACTGCCTGTCTCTTGGACTGCCTGTCTCTTGGACTGCCTGTCTCTTGGACTGTCTGTCTCTTGGACTGTCTGTCTCTTGGACTGTCTGTCTCTTGTAGCGTAACCTTGATCTAACGGTATGTTAGATAATTTTTTTTTTCGTTTTTCGCGGCAATTAAAATGTCATCTACGTAAATAATGAGATAAATAACCTCTCCCTCTTCATTCTTTACGTAGAGATAAGGATCTGCTTTGTTGAACTGTGTCTTAGCCATTTCGACGAATTCCTTTATACATCTAGTTACTTCGTTTTTGTGATTATTAAATAAACCGTGCAATATCTTGAGTGATCGTCTATGATGGTTAAAACATATCTATTGAGTTGGGCGTTATATCCTGGTTCGACGTACCTGGAATAATCTGCTTGATTTTCCTTTATATGAATTCACCTTTAAACCTTATAAAATTTTCATCTTTATCAGCTTCCTTTATATGAATTCACCTTTAAACCTTATGTGAAATTTTCATCTTTATCAGCTTCCTTTATATGAATTCACATTTAAACCTTATGTGAATTTTCATCTTTATCATTTCCTTTATATGAATTACCTTTAAAATGTGAATTTTCATCTTTAATTAATTCCTTTATAGTCATTCATATTTAAATAGGTGAATTTATATCTTTATCAGCTTCCTTTATATGAATTACCTTTAAATAGTTGATATCGAATTTTCATCATTATCAGCTTCCATTAAATGAATTCACCAATAAACCTGATGTGAATTTTCATCATTATCAGCTTCCATTATATGAATTCACCTTTAAACCTGATGTGAATTTTCATCTTTATTAACTTAAATTATATGAATTCATTAATAATTACGTGAATTTTCATCTTTATCAACGACAGTTTACAGACAATTTAACAACGTCAAGACGATTCAAGTTCGGGATAGCGTTCTCTTTTCATCCGACACATTAGTCTGTCGTGTCAGATTGACAGATTTTTTCCTCTCCGTTTGTCAAAATATACTAGCGCTGTTACTGTTACTAAAAGCTTACAAACATCCTTTATATGAATATTCCCAGAAGAAGTGATTAAACGTCGTTAAGTTTTTTCATCATACAAGACTAATGTTAATATATAGTTTGAGATAATCAGTAGCGTATGTATGATTTACGAATATATATATATATATATATATATATATATATATATATATATATATACATATATTTGTGTGTGAATTTTAAATTTAATTACACGTGTAAAGCAAATAAATGATTATATAAAAGGATGTTATTTTTTTCTATTAATGCATGTTATTAATAATAAATGTAAATACTTATGCCATTGAAAATTTTTAATATATATGTGTAAGGCAAATACCAAAATTTAGTGTTATTTCTTTTTTAAAAATATTTGTATAATATATCCATTTTTCCATTCATTTAAATCACTCATCGAAATACTGAATTTATTATACATAGACGTAAGTATTTCACACATAGATCATCTCTTTGAATATCTCGATTGCTGTTTCTGACACTTAATTTTTTTTCTATTTATTTTTATGAATCATATCTATTAGTTGTATAATACAGGACAAAAATAGAAACGGTAGTGAAATATAATTTCTATGTATGAAATAACCAAAAAATCGAATAATTATAAATATTTTTATTACAAATGAAAATTTTAAATCATGATTTGAAAATTAGTAAAAACTTTAATTTTTTTTATATTTGTATAAATATAAAATTTTAAATGAACTTAAATATATGTATATTAAAAAAATAACAAAAATATTAGATCACTACCAAATTCTGTGAACTTTTTGTAATATTTTTTTTCTTTTGTCCACATGTAACTAAATCAGCTGTACCAATACATAAAGAAATTCTTAAAAAATCGTCTCAGAAAAATTCTGAGAATACTTGAAATAATTATATAATCAAAGAACAACAGACACAGTTACTGAGAATTTAGTGCAAAGAATTTCCTGTTTTAGTACAACGTCGTTCTTTTTATTATTAAAAATAGAACTTGTCATATGTTTATAAACATACATACATAACACATTCACATACACACACATGTATATATATATATATATATATATATATATATATATATATATATATACCTTTATGCGTGTTCTGTATACTTAAAAGACCTTGATGGAATACAAGTTTTTTTGAGGGAATGTGGCCCGCAGTCTGTTAGGTTTGTTTGTATACATATATTTGTTCCAGTAAACTGTAATTTAAATATTTTCGAGTATTAGTAAGCAGCACATGTCTTTTATAAAATCCATGTATGCATTTAAACTTAATGTATGATTCATACTATTGTAATTATTGTAAATAATTTTAATAAAGATTACAAATGTTGATATTAATACGGAAATGTTTGAATTTATATCTATATAAATAAATATGTGTGTGTGTATGTGTTTTAAGAGGTACAATAATTTAGTAACTCCGGACAATACAGAGAAATACAAAAAAATGCGTGTTATGAATAACGTATAGAGAAAAATAGAGAAACAAGGAATTTGGAAAAATGAACAAGTTATGGACATTATAACAAGAAAAAAAATTTTTAAATGAAAATGGATCAATCACATAGTAAGAGAATATCACCGATTTATAGTAGATATTGTTGATTGATAACCCAGATATAAAAATGGATTAAAAAGGGATTCATAGATAGATTATATAGAAACATAAAAAAATGTTGGTATGGAATGGAACAGAAAAGTATTTTATTTGACTAAGTGAAAAGTTTGGAGAGGAATCTTTATCTAGAAGTGGATATAAAGAAGCATATAATAATGATATACATATGCATATAATACATTATTTAAAATTTAATAAATGGCCAGATTTCATATTGCAGTACTAAAAATATTCATAGAGGAATATTATTCAGTTTTGCATTTATGTAATTATATATATATATATATATATATATATATATATATATATATATATATATATATATATATATATATTGTATAAAAGTATTTATATATACAATTGTCAAATTATATGGATATTTAACAACAAAAAAGAATACTCTTCCATTACTTAAACACATACAAATAAATCATGAAAACAATGAATCTAACGAATTCATTTCTAGATCTATGTCGACGTTGTAAAAAAGGGGCGGTAGAGGTTCTGTATTGGCTACATCCCCCTGTTGAGGCACTCATACATACGTGCATATACGCATACACGTATTTCTCCCTACGACTCGTTCCACTAGTGGTCGTCGTCGCCGACGTCGTCGTCGTGACGCTTTCGTCCCCGTCTCTCGTCGACAATGCCGCCACGTGTACGGGTTGTACCGAGGGGCGGACAATTCCATTATGGCGTTCATTTGATGACCAGCCAATCGAGATATGGTTCTATCGCGGCACCGTTCAGCTTATGATTTGATTTCCACGTTATATTGCCACTATAGGTGGCTCGATGCAAATTTACATAATACTGTTATACATCGATAATCATAATGCCGATCGGATGGTGTTGTTGTAGTTAGTTGTACCGAGATTTTTATTGACCTGTTTGTTTCGTTTCAAACGTTAATTGGTCGATTCGGACAGATAAAAAGTGTCATATTTCGTTCACGCCGATTTACAAAATTTAACGACTGATCGTTTTGAGGATATGTATTTTTTTAATTAATTTGAATATGTATTCGTCTTTTTTTCAGGTGTCACTCTGCTTATACTAATCATATTTGCAATTCGAGTCACTTTTTTCTGAAAATATTGATTAAACATAGAATTATCCTTATTCAAATAAAAAATAATGAATACTATGAGTTGAGTTTCAGTTATTTAATAAATAATTATATATATAATATAAGATACATTTTTAAAAAATCAACATTGTCAATAAAATGTTATTAAAAGCTAAATGATTGAAGAATTAAATGCAGCTGGTCGAAAAATTGGATTCAGAATTAAACAGAAAAATAATTGTTAAGTGTGTTTATTAACTCTAAGAAATCGAAATAAGAGGAAATAAAAGTCGAATTGTTCAAATAAAGATGAATTATTCATTGTTAAAATGAACAGAAAAATAAAAATTAAGTGGAAGGTGGTACTTGGATGAATCTAATATTTAAATTAAAAAATCTACTTTACTTAAAAATAATAATTAATATATATTATCGGTTCTGACTATTTTATGATTTTTTTAAAAAAAATATTAATTATGAAATTACTCGAAATAAAATAAATAACTAAAATCGTTTTTATAATAAAACAATTATAAAAAATATATTTTCAATTAACTATTTATAAAGATTCAGATTATTATTATATTCGATATTTTTTTTAATAACGTAACATTTAAGCAATATAAAATATATTTAATAATTAAACCTTTAATTCTATATTGTTATCTTTTTTACTCGTAAAATATTCCATTATATTAATTATTTTAAAATAATATATTTCTCATGAAATACTGATTATTTTTATAATAAAATAAAATTTCATTCTAATACGTAATATTTTACATGTTGCTATTATTTTATAAACTGTCCATTTTTGTTGCAATTATACATACAAAGAGGGGATGTTAATCAAAATGTAATTTTTGCTCAATCATCATTCGTTTATTGAAAACTGAATACATCCCTAATTTTTATATTTCATAGGATGAGGTGTTCTTTTATTTACGAATTTATTCGAGTTTTTATAGACGGAATTTTTAAATTATTGAAATATTTTAAAAAGAAATTGAGTTTTTAATAAAAAAATACTTCAATATGAAAAATAATATTATAGTTTATTAATAAGTTTGGTTATTTTAAATGTTTGGATTATTCAAGTGTTTTGGTTTAAATATTAAAAAAATACACTTGTATAGACATTTATATATATATATATATATATATATATATATATATATATATATATATATATATATATATAAGTACTAGAAAAATAATCGAAAGGATTCATTTGACCATGGAGACCACCTGCTGTTATTAAGACAGATTTCTTAAACAGATACCAATGGTGGTATAAGTGTCATGAAAAGTAGAACCTTCTGTGGTTACATGCACACGTTGTACGAAAATCGCACAAGTATGCAAGTACTTGGATTACAAAAAGTCTGTTTGCATTTTCAAGTGTGATTATCGAAATTATGTATCGGATCGTTTAATGTTTGACAAATAAATAACTCTGCGGCCTTCAGTTATATATGCGATTACTATTTTTGTTAGTTAAATGATGTCAAAGGATATATACATAATATATATATATATATATGTGTGTGTGTGTGTGTGTGTGTGTGTGTACAGTATATAAATTTTAAAAAAGTTGCAGGCGAACGTCGCTCGATATTTTTAACGAAAAACAGATGTGTACCGACAAACAACTCATTTTATTTGAGATTTATGTGTTTTGAGATCGACTCGTGATTAAATGTGCAATGTGTTCATTGTTTTTTAAGCACTTAATTTTTCGTTTATGTGTTTTTATAATCAGGACCGGAATGAAATGATGTTATTTATATAAATTAAATACAGATATATTAAACAATATGTTTATATATATATATATATATATATATATATATATATATATATACATATAACTCTATATATTAAATCAAGCCTGTGTAACCTTTTAAGTAAATGACAAAGGTCAAGGGTCGCTACTTACTATCAAGGGTAGCGGATATGGTGTTTCCTAGGTGTGGTGGGTCCAGAGATATTTTGAATAATTAAATCCAAATACGTTAATCTTAAGATTTGTAATTTTATTATCGAAAAAGTTAACAAAATACACTTCTTTTATAGAAACATTGCACAAAAATGTTATTATTAAACATTTGTATATTTGAAAATATTGCTAAGAAACGGTTTATTTTGTGTAGCTTGTTTAGAAAGACGTTGTTACATTTTTTTAATAGAAATAAATTTGAAACAAACATTGTATATCTAAGTAAATTATCTCAATTTACTTTGCTTTTAATTTTTTTAAATATTTAATTACGTACAAAAATGTCAGAAGGGCTGCAAGTTGCACGGGCCTGTACTAAATGAATACTAAACGAATTTATGTTATTGGTTACATTTAAGTAATTTTCAACAAAGCATTGCATAGTTTATATTTAAGAAAGGCGATGTAGTCTTTTTTAGAATTTGGTATTATATTTAAAACAATAATAACATTTATATATAGAAAAAATAACAAAGTAATAAATATCTTTTGAGCAAATAAAAGATCTTATGTAAAGTGGTGATTAGTATGGAAATAATACATTTACTATATTTGTTTCAAAAATAACTTTTTACTTGGATTTAATAGACAGTACTACATGCTTTAGAGTTAATTGCTTGGATTTATAAATATTAATTCTACAAAGTTGTTTGTGACTTTGGAAGATATGTTATTTTTGTAGCAAAATTAACTACTTCATAAATATATATACACACACACACACATATATATATATATATATATATATATATATATATATATATATTTATTGTTATAATTTATTATTTTTATATTTTACTGCATTTATATAAATAAGTAAAATTATAAATAAATATATTTATTGTAATTATCAGAGTCAAATAACATTTTAATTCGAAAAAAACAATAATGGAGTTAAATGTTGTGATAAATTATCATTTATAAAGAATATTGTAATTGTAATATAGTACGTACATACATATTTAACTATATTTCTTAATTCATATTATTTAGTTAATGATAAATAGTATATAAGTATAAAAAACATATACTTGTATTAGATATGTTAATGTATGAATTAACTAATATAAATTATTAATGTGAATCAATTATTAATATGTAGATAAAATGACATGAATATAATTTATTAATGTATATTGTAAAAACTTAATTGAAAGTTATACACTATTCATTCTCTCTAGTTAATAGTTTGTCTATGATGTAGGCGTTTGTAGATAGCAGTCATGTAAGTAAAATAATTTTTGCAATATCAACTTGAAACATTTCTGAGTTTAAAAAATATTTTTAGGCAAATTTTGTATTTAAAAATATAAATATATTTACTTAAATAAAGTATGAATAATTTAATATCTATTCAATCGTATAGTTTAAATGTATTTATATTACAGAAGTGTATTTTTTTCTTTTCATTTATATATTTTTTTGAAAAATTTTGAAACATTTTATGGAAATACTTATAATAAATTTAATTTTATGTTATTACAGTTAAAAAATGAAACTATATAAGCTATAAAATTATAATAAAGTGTAATTATGGAATAAATAATTACTTATATTTAATTTGTGAATTAAATTTATTATAAATACACGAATGAATGATAAAAATCTTTCCATACTTTATTTCAGTATTAGAGAAAGTTGGAATGAGTATACTTTAATATTTTTTTTATTATAAATAAAGTAATTTCAAAATTCATTAAATTTTATTTCTAAAAAACATTTATATATATTTGTATCTAATGACTATTTTAATGGAACAATGTATTAATTATTAGAGTAAGATAAATAAAGTTATTGATATTGGACATTTTGGAAAATAATCAAGTATTTAACACAAATTTAAAATGTATGTTTCAGCATTGAATATGATAGTAGTTCCATTAAAATGTGCATTAACGTAATAAAATATTAAAATTATTTATTACTTGTATTTCAGATATGATTATCATGTTTGTCAATTTATGAGATGTGAATTAATTCTAGTAAAGTGAATTTAACCACAAAACCCAGTTTTCATTCTAAATTTGTGATACCATTTATCTCATTTTCATTAGTAAATTCTCACTGTTTAATTAAATAGAGCTTTTGATTTATATATACTAAAAATTTATTAAAAAAATGTCAAATTGAAACTATTATTTAATTTTTTTATTAGTATATTTTTGTTTTGCCATATTTTCACATATTTTGAATCAAGATATTATTTTAGATTATTGTATTAATGTTATTTATGATTTCATTAATATATATTGAACAAAGATAAATTTAAAATAAATAAAATTCTATGTTGACATTTAAATAATAATATAATGTTTTGAAATTTAATTATTATTTATAAATACAAAGTCATTAAAGGTATTTAAATGAAAAGTGAATTTTCTACAACGTTTATTGATTAATTGTATATACATATATATATATATATATATATATATATATATATATATATATATTTATAACTGTGTGTGTGTATGTATGAGTATTTCAATTCTAGAGAGTTTGATATTAATGTATAATGTATAAGTTCAAATGTTTTAAAGGAAACCTCTGAAATAGACACGTTTCGAGAAACTTACATATTAAATTTCAGCTCGTTAAATAAACTTTGATGAATGTATAAGAACGGAATTATTATTATTATTAATTTATTTTCTGACAATATTATGCAAGCTATGAACATAAAATCGCTCATGATTTTGCATAGTTGCGGTAATTGAACTCTGCATCTTATAGAATTACAATTTATTAAATTTAATTAATAATCCAAGCGAATACATAAATAGAAGACTCGCTCCCTCGTACACGTCTTCTCTCATCTTGTACGTGTATATGCATTGGTGTGTAATTTTATAACGAGATACGAATTATTTAATCTAATTCTGGATAAGTGCCAGTCGCATGTAAAAATGTACGGTCGATGAAAAATCGACTGATTCTTCGTAGTGAGCTAAAATAAGTAAAAAATAAATAATGCTATAAATAATAGATCGGGATTCGTAGAAATTGTGTGAATTGAACAGGTAACCTTCAGAGCTAAACTAAAGGACATTTGTCCTACTAATACATTTAAATGACAACATTTGGTTGTGTGACTCATTGGTAATTTTCGTATAGTATTTCGGTTTATGCGAGTTATTTGAAAGCGATAAAAGATTTACAGGCGTCCCGATAATGTAAATAAAATAAATTATTGTCTACAAAATAATATTTACGAATCTGAAACATTCTTCAGTTTGCTTATTGGCTAGCAATATTATTTTATCAACTGAATAAAATTATACGGCCTTTGAAGATACATTCGATTTTTCATTTTTCAGACAGCTTTAATAAAAGATTGTGAAATATTTTTTTTACTTATAAAAACACAAATGTGTCTATAAATAAAACTATACATATTACAGTATTAATCAAATTGATATTATGTTTTCAATAGTGATATTAGTACTAGATTATCTTTGAGATTTCCCAAAATTTTTGAATTTACCTAATTATTTATATATATATATATATATATATATATATATATATATGTATGTATGTATGTATGTATGTATGTATGTACAAGAAGAGAGATAAAGGTAAGAGAAACAACATATTGCTACGAAATGTTATTTGATAAAATTGTAATCGTCAATACTAAAACAATAACCTGATTTAAATAAAGATACTGAAAGTAAGTGAAACAAACACAAACATAAAGAAAATACTTCACTGTAATAAAACCGTATTACTGAGTGGGAACATAGGAATATGACGAATGATTGTGCAAGACCGTCCGAATGGAAAATACGATCTTTACGTCTGCGACATAAAATATATTTTGAAATTTGAAACAATGTTGTAATGCGCTGGTCGTGAAAATGTACGTTTCGCACGTCCGAACGCGACGAAACGGTCGTAAGTGCGACGGCAGCGTCACTTAAATTGTATTAACGGTGGTCGTAAATTGAACTACTCACCGTTGATGCGTTGCGTTATACGACAAACATTCTCTATTCTTCAGTGAATTCAATTCTTTTAGACTGACAAAGTGTGAATAATAAAAAAATTATATTCGAATGAGTACGAATGTTTATTGATAGGAAGTTCAGTACATTTTGCGGTTGTAAAATTGGTTATTGTTCGATGAGATTTTCGTTAGAAATATATAAATGAATGACACATATTTATGTTCGATCTATGACAGTGAATTATTAGACATTTTTGAGAATTGTACCATAATTTAAAATGATAAATAATAGTTGATTATATCGAATATTTAGATTTAATGAAATTTTAAATATATTTTAATTATATTTTAAGACAATAATAATGTTCAAAAATTTAGAAATCTCTAAATTAAAAAAGAGAATATGAGTTAATTAATTTAGAATAACAAATAAACGATTTAAAATATATTACTTGATAATAAATGATTATTTAATGAAATAATTCTCTAATAATAAATCTTCTTTCTCTAAAGAATTAAAATAATAGTTTCAATAGTAATATAATGACTTTCTGAATATTTTTATTTAAAAAACAAAGTTCAATAATGGATAATGTTTATTAATTTTTTAATTTTCAATTCAAAAAATATTACTCTAATGTCTATATGAATGGAATAAAAATATGTAATTTTATTAATATTTTTAAGACATATTATTTTAATAACTTTGAAATGGAACAAATATCATCTAAACATACATCATTAAAAATATTATAGAGAGTACTCTTTGTTTATTTTGATATAAGAAATTATTATATTATATTGAATTTAATTTTTCTTGTAAAAGCCATAATTTTTAGTCAATTTTTTTACGAAAATAAGTTTTATATGTTAATAACATAAAATGTACATTTATTTTTATAAACTAAAACTTAAATAATTCATTGTTATTACTATTAAATTGTAACCACATCTGTTTTATATAGCAGAATTTGTCGAAAATAATATTTGAAAATGCAATAAAAGTTGTTCTTACCTTAAATATATGACATTAATATATGCTCATCGTCACGCTTTCATTGCCTAGAAAGAAAAGTAGAATTAAATATTTATATAATAAATAAAAAAAATATGGGAATAATAACATTTTTCAAATATGATTTATAATATTAACTTTTATATATATATATATATATATATATATATATATATATATGTAAAATAATATTATTACATTATTAATATCGTTATTTATGTATTAAAACGGTCGAAAATAAATACAGTCCGAACCTGATAAACGAATATAGAAGAAATATTAAAACTGAAAGATGAAACAATTGTAAATAAACACATTAATATATAATGAAAATGTTAATAAAATTTATTTTTAAAAATTCTGTTTTTCTTTTGATACTAAACAGTCCAAAATATTTATGTCAATTTAAAATTTCTAGCGTTATTAACAAGATATATGTTTTTCATACAAAATTTTAATTAGTTTTTCAATATTAAGTTTATGCTACGAAATAACTAATCTGAATGTTTTCTTTCAAGTATTCGTTTCTGTAAAAATCGTCGATCTCAATTCGCGAACGTTTTAATTTATTGACAACTACGAAATTTATTTACATAAATTTAATTATCAACTGGTATTATAAAATGAGTCGTTCGGTTAACGGTCGACCGACAACAGAGCGCGCTTTAAAACAAACCCATATAAATTTTATTGCATTTCGTTCCAGACAACAAATTTTAAAAATGAACGCGAATTTTTTGTACGTAGTCATTTGGACATTTTCCAAAACGTACACTACATGTTAAAAATACACATTAACGTGATGAATGGTTTCGAGTCGAATCTCAGTAAACTATAACACATACATATTCGAAATGATTGCAGTTTGCAACAGAAAAACAATATTTTTAGATTCATTAATACTGCTGACCTCAATCTTATACATTTTTTTAATGTTTAAAGTTTTATATCTACAGCACAAAAACCACACACAAATAATATATATAGTTAATTTATCGAATAAATTAAAATATTCGTTGTCAAGTTTCTTTCGTTTTTTTTTTTAATTATATCCAGATTTTTGAACATATTTCATTTCAAGTTCATCGATAAAATGTGACAAGATCTATATTTCTTTCTTGATATTGATTATATTTATCGATGAGATATTATCATCAATAAATTAGTTTTTAGTTACAAGTATATATATATATATATATATATATATATGTATATATATATATATAAAGGAGCAAAAAATAATGAAAACTCGATTGCTAATATTTTTTATTTTTATGATGCTATTGTAAATATAAATTCATTTTGAGAAGTAGCACATGTGTATGAAAAAAATATTTCAAATATCATAAATTTTAGTTAAACTTTTGGAAGGTTTTATAAATCAGTTTATTAACGAAAATGTTTATTTAGAAAAAATATTTTGATTTATAAAAGATCCTTTAATCTACTTATCTTATAATATTTGTAATATAATTTAAATTAATTGTTCTCAGTTTAAATTGACTTTTATCAAATAAGTATTTTATTATTATATTTTTTTTTGAGAAGTCAGTAAGATTTCTACTCCAAAAATAGATTTTTATAGAAACATTAATTATCACTTTTTTATTATTTTTATAATTATTTTTTTATAAATCTTTTATAAGATTTATTTAAAAAATGTATAATAAAAATTTTTTTTTTGGCCTAACATGTTTTGAGTATATTTCGATCGTTTTAATGAACTTCTTTAGAATGATTAAGAGTTGTTTAAAAGTATTTTTAATCTACTGTTATTTATATAGAATTAAAATGACATAAATTGAATATTAAATTTTTATTTCATCACTCGAAAAATATTTTTATTAACGATAACTTAATGAGAATAATCTTATATATACAAAATAATAAACAATTTTAAAATAATTAATATTTTAATTAGGAATTGAGTTTTCTAAAAACTTATAAATATTTTTTAAATATAAATGATGATTTAAAAAAATATTATTAAATTTTATGGAACACAACAAACTGTTGCATTATTTTTTAATATAGTTTTTGTAGATACAAATATTAATTATTTTAATTTCAAATGTATTTTGATGGATTAATTTTGTGATAAAAATAGCAGCTCGATATAAGTAAAATTATAGAATAGAACTTCTTAGTATGGTTTAAAGAAAAGTTTACAATTAACATTGTGAAAAAAATTTAGAGAATTCTATAAATAGTTTTAAATAATTGAAGTATAGAGTCATGGCATTGAAGTTTATTTTTATTATTACAACACTGACATTTTAAATATATAAAATACGAAAAGTATTTAAAGAAATGTAACGTTTGATGTATAAAAATACATTGAATTGTAGAAAAAACATTTTTATTGAAATGTATTTTTAGAGAATGGGTTTTTTATAAGTTCTTGTAATGCAATTGTATATTACATATATATATATATATATATATATATATATATATATATATATATATATATATATATAAAACAACAATAAAAGCTGTTTGTTGCTCGAGACAGAAGAATTGTTCGTTCCTGAGAATTCTAAATGACTAGTGACTGTATACATAAAGAACCATGATCATATTTGTAAATGCCAGTTGGTCTATTCAAAATAGCTTATTCACCTAGCAACGAGACCAATTTCGTTCCAATTACAGAAAAAACATTATATTTTTTGCTTTTGTGTTCTTTGTATATTGGATGTATATGGAATGAAACTTTAAATCAGGCATTTGAAAATAATTACATACTTTATCAACTTAATTAATACTTTTTTACTGTTTCTATTTTCTTATCAATACTGGAACTAATTTAATAAGATACTTTGCATTTTATATACGTGTATATATATATATATATATAAATGGTAATTATAATATAATATTTAATTAAAACAATCTAAAATTAAAATAAACGAACATATTATCGGATTTATAATTCTAAGTAAACATATTGTTATTATTTTAGTAAAAAGTGCACATTATGTTTAATTTCTGAAATTTCATTATTTTTTAGCTTGTATTCTATGAAATTTCATTTTTATTTTAGAGATGAGAATAAAGATGATATATATTTGTTTGATAATTGTTACACAGATTATTTATTTGTGATATTTTTCACTTTAATAAAAATATTTTTGAATATATGTCTATAAGAAATACCATTGATAGTTTTACTGTAATAATTTTATATAAAACATAAATAAGCAATGAAAAATAATAGATTTTTTTACCAATTAGTCGTCCATGAAATATGCTTTTTATATACATAAAATGTTGAAGAAAACGAAAAAGAGATCGACATAAATTATTCAGCTTTAAATACATCACATAATGAATCCAATATGAAAACATCTACTACTACTGTTATTATTTCTAAAGCAATGCCGTGAAAACGAATATTGTTTAATGCTCAATGAGAACTTGTAGAGAGAGAACGAGGTTTTCTTATGCTTGTGTAGTAAAACTTTAAAGTTGATCTCAAACTTTTGACAAGCGACACAGTAGACCGTGAAATTTACACGGTAACGTCTGCACGTGGACAACGTGCAGACAATGGATTTTGCAAAAATACTCCGCGGGATTCGGTTCGTATTTTGACTAACAATAGTAAAGTTTTGGAACTCGATGAGTGGTACTCACAGCGCGTAATAATTAATTCAATTTACCTTCAACTCTTTCACTCGTGTTTAATTTTAGACATTGATTTTATTGAGACTGTAATTTGTATATATATATATATATATATATATATATATATAATACTTTATATTTGGTAACATTTTTAGAAATCCTCGTTTTAGAATATATAATTATAAGATTCAATTTACTTTTCATGGATGATTTTTTTAGATATTCTATTATAAAATACATTTGATTTTACTTTTTATTATTTTAAAATTGCATTTATTTCATAAAATCACATAATTAAAGTTAAATCAAATAAGTGAAAATTGAATAAAAGGACTATTCTCTTTTAAATTAAATTTCACTTATATATTAGGAACTTTAATTGAAAATTATATATTCATTGTTTAATCAATTTCAAGCGATTTTTTTTAAAATAATGAATAACTAAGAACAAATATGTACCAATAAAAAGTTTATTGCTAAATTCTAACTATTAATCTACGTTCTTATCGATATCTTACACGTTTTCGTTTAGCTTCAATCCCGATATGTATATTCTTTCGTTTTCAAGCCAATTTCTTACCGTCAGTGTGATAAATGATTGTGAGCTCAGACACGTAGACGATTTTCAAAATAGTTCGTATAAAATTCGAAAACCATTTGTAACTATCAAAAGACATCGGTCGACCTATTGACAGTTCAAAATGTATTAAATTTCGCATATGTTTTGACCATTTACATTCGATTTATATATATATATATATATATATATATATATATATATATATATATATATATATAAATTTAATTGATATATTATCAGTTACTTTATATATTAATTATTGTAAATTTCATATTAAAAAATCAATAATCTTTTAACTATTAAGGTTGTTAAAATTTATATTTAGATAATTTCAAATGTATAGATTAATTTAAAAAGTATTAATATTATTTAGTAAAAAAATGGTTATTCTTTTATAAGATATTTATAAAATTAGTTGAAAGATTATTTACTTTAAATATATTTATATACAAACTTATTACGACTAGAAAACGTTGTATATTTCACATAATCACATCGAAATGTAATCATGAGGTCAATGAAATATATTTGAAAAAATCATAATTTGAATTTTTATGTTTATCTTTATCGTGTATCCAAATATACATACGAGATAATGCTAAAATTCACAATATTTATCAGGAAGTAGTCTACATCCGAGAGTGGAAGACCGCGCCCTGTAGTTATGACAACCTTTGACGACCACCACTAATAAAACTCTCAATGGACGGACAATAGTCCGCTTTGATCTCGTGACGTTTCGAATAACTCGTCACTACGCAACAAGCGTGGTGCTTTTTTTGGGATGAGAAAAGAACTGACAAAGTTGTATGATCCATATATATATATATATAAATAAAATCTTTAATTATTTCATATAATACCTAATGAAAAAAAAAACTGAGATTTTACTTCTTACTCTCGACAACTTTTTCTAAAATAATATAAATATATGATAAATTTATACTTAATTGAAAATTACTAATTTATATTGACAGAGTATATGGTTAGATTTCATTTTAGTGAGAAATAAATAAATAAGAAGAGATTTAATAAAATCAAGAAAAAAATTAATAATTAACACAAAATATCATTCTATTATTGTTTGTTTTAACTAATAATTATATTAAAATATTATTCATTTTATCAGAAAAGATATATTTTCTAGCAGTGGATAATCAATTGTTAAATATAAATAAATAAATTAATAAAATATAAATATAAATAATAAATATTGTTAAATATAAATAATAAATAAATAAATAAATTCAAATAATCAATACATATTGATTATTTGAATTAATTATTAATAATGGTGGTTTGTATAATTAAAAAATAAGATTATGTGATTACTTCAAATATATATAGGTCATTCAAATATGACACCTAGATTTGTTTTTTATTAAAAAGAAACATGTGTATAGAAAAACATATTTATATGTAGTTTATTTGGGTTATTTTTAATAAAACACAAATCTAGGTGTTACATTCGGATGACCCTTTATAAAAAAAATACAATGCATAATTTAGAAATATTCTTAAAATTATAATACATTTTTCATTAATGAATCCAGAATGTTTTAAAAAAATATTTAATAATTACTTATTGCTCATTTTTTGCTTTTTATATCAATTAATAGTGATTCGTTTGAATTATAATAAATAAATATATTTTATTTTCAACAACAATAAGTAAAAATGTAAAAATATCTACAACATTAAAAATAAATAAATATAAATTAAAATAATACTTTTTTCTCTTCAGTTAATACACTTTTTGATCACAGTTTCAAGCATCAAATAATTTTATTAGTGTCTAATGATTCATTATTAATTTTAAATGTTTATAGGCATTTCAATGATGATGCCATTATCTTTAGAAGCAAGTAAATAAAATCTTTGATGGATGATCTACAATATAACTCATGAAATGTATATAGGAAATAAAAAATGAACAATAAATAATTATTGGATATTTCAATGATGCATCTTATGGTGTTGAGTTAAAGAATTTTTCAAAAAACATATTTATTAAATTCAATAATGTAAAATTACTTATTTTTTATCTTACAACAAAATTAAATTTTGTATTCGAAGATTAAGTAATGACTGACTGCATCAATGTAGATTTTTTAAAATACAAAACAAATATCATATTTGGTCAAAAAGAAAATTATATGTGCCAAAATTATATATATATATATATATATATATATATCTTAATATAAATTCTGTGGCATCAAAAGTAACCATGTATAAGTGATAATAACCCCTGAAAGCTCCATGTCCCTACAAAAGCACATATACATGTTTGAAGGAAATGAGAATTTTGTCCGAAATTAATTTAAAATGTATTCGTTATTCTTTGACTAGCCATGTTATTAATTTCGCTCCGTGTGTTGTTATTATAAAGGTCTTTTATTGACAATGTCATAAACAATCCGATTGTGTTGTTCGTATATCCGTGTACAACAGAGTGGACCAATATTGTAAGCCTAGAGGCTTACCTGTCAGATATATAAACAGAAACCAATTATAAAGCAATATCAATCTCTTTGCGTGGACACTGACTGGAATGTTCCAGCAGTTGCAGTATATACATACATACATACACATATGTATATATATATATATATATATATATATATATATATATATATATATCCCTTTAGTATATGCGTGCCCTAAAAACCAACGTCTGTCGCCGCTGTTCAAGGGGACGTTGCAAACAAATTAGAGAAATCTCTTTGGCGTCACAGACATCAATGGCGGATACAAAAGTGAGAGAGAGAAAGTTATAGAGAAATTCTCGTTTACTAGTTTGTCAATGACAGAGACGTATTCAGTAAATAGTCATTACAAGAAAGTATTTTTTTTTATTTTGTTGATGAAAGAAAATTCCTAATTAATAAAAAAATATTGTTATTTACTTTCGATTAACCTTATTTTGAAAAATATTCACATTTACAAATATATATATATATACATGTAAATATATATTAATATGTAAATAATATATTTTTTTATTTTTTAACTGTGTTTATCTTTGATAATATAAGTTATACTGGGATATTAATATAATTTACAAGGCCTATTTAAAGTGCACATTAATAAAATTGTTTTAAAAATATGTTAAAATGTTTTTCATTAGTAAACTGTACTATTCAAAAATGTTTATTGATATTTACATAGGTATTTTACAAAAAATATATTTTCAGAAATATAAATTAAAATAAAACCAGTAAACATACTATTAAAAATGAAATAAGTTTGTCTGGTTCGAGTGCAACATTAACAGGTAATTAGTCTTAACAGTACTAAAAATTAAATTTATGAGTCGGAAATATACTGAACCGTAATTCGTGACTAGCCTGGCACGTTTATTTTCAGGCAGGAGGACAATTTTTTTCTTCTGAAACAATTTTCTAAATAAAAATACTTCCAAAGTATTACACATAAAAATATCCGTACGGTTCCGAGAACATTTATCTCTGTGCAAAATTCTATGCAATTAAAATAACCTTGTTCTCAATCGTGTAAGTATTTTCGGACGTTTAATTGTATGCAATTTTTTTCTATTTAGTGTGCAAAAATATAATTAAACGACTACTAACTGTTTTTGTAATTTTCTAGTTTATTATATTTATTTTAGAAAATAGGTTGTATTTAATGATAAAAAACATATATATATATATGACTTGTGTAAGTGATATTAATTGAATATTTTATAGTATGGAATTTTAGAATAAGATGATGTATTATTATAGCTAGGGATATTATATTTTAAAAACTTAATTAGTAATATTTTTAAATTGTGTTAAATTTTCTATTATTTTATAAAAAATATTTCTAATTTGAGTAGATTTTGTTGATTAACTTTCTATGATATATATTTTTTTAATCTATTATATTTTTCGATTATTATTAAATGATCCATTTTTTATACCTAATATAAATGTTATATTAAATTCGATATCCTAAAATATCAGTTATTTTTAATATAACTACCCTAAAAATAATCAATAAAATAGAATATTTGAATTGATAGGATGTTCATATTAAAAAAATCGTTATTTATTGTTATATTTTATCCAATAGTTTATTAAAATTTATGTTATAAAAATATTTTGTGAATAACTAATCAAGTAAATAAAAATACTGAATACTGATTATTATACGTACTAAAAAGTCACAATTATTTTATATTTTGTAAAAAGATGTTATCATAAGCAATATAAAAGTTAAAATTTTAAATTAACTGATGTTGATATAAACGCAGAAGTTTACGTTTAAAATAATAAATGAGACATTTGAGATAAAATGAAAATATAATTATGTAAATTTAATTATATATATATATATAACTATGCAAGTATTTTTGTACTCATGTGTGAGTGATACGTATGTATTTTTCTATACATTATGATAAGAGCAAAGAAGCTTTTAAACGAATGGATCCAGAACTCAATCAATCTTTATATCGGGGTTCGTGTGGTACACTGGAAAAAATATTAGAAAAATTCGTCGATTGGAAAAAGATCAAAAAAATGTGTTTGTACAATTGCAAATCCTATTTAGGTTAGCGTCCGATGTACACATATGAAAGTCTTTTGGGAAATGTGCATCAAATAAATGTGTTTTCTGTTTATTAAACGAAGCACTGTTTCTACCTTTATATATATATATATATATATATATATATATATATATATATATATATCTTCCGGTAGTCAAACTTTAATACATTGAACTAATATTGACCGAAACAAACCAATGTTCAAAGAAAGGCATTTGCGATGTTCCAAGTACTTTATAAGTTACAGGCACGGTTTTGATAGATTTTGTATTATAATTTCATTTAAGTATGTTTTAAGCATAATAATAATTAAACATATATTTTAATTAGTTCTGCAAAGGAATAAATAATAGATTAAAAATAAATTTCAATATTTAATAACTATCCATAGTACAATCCATAAATATTTACAGTGAAAAATTAAAATTTATTTTTTATGAACTTAAAAAAATTATTATATATATATATATATATATATATATATATATATATATATATATATATATATATATATATATATATATATATATATATTTCTATATTTCTATATTACTTTCTATGACACTTCTTACTTTTTTTTACTAAAAAAAAGATAACACATTCCTACAATAGCAATTTTTGTTAATGAAAATGTTGTAAGTTTTCGAAATTTACATTCTAATCGATTATATGTGATGATTAATTAAGGTAGGACATGATAAATTCAATTGAAAAGAAGTTCTTGTTTATTTGATGTTTACAAATTTTTAATAAATTTTTTTGAAAATTTCAATATCGTTATATTTCTGGATCAAATATAAGATGTTTATATTTTAGCAATTTTATCTACAATTTTAATAAAATATTGAAATGAATAGTTAATTTATATAAATCATTTATATATATATATATATGTTTATATATTGTGTTTAAGATGAGAGTGACTATTATGATCTATGAAATTAAAAATTTGAGTAAAGAATCACATTTTTAAACTGCCTAATAGTTAGATACTATTGAAATGATACACATGAATAAAAGTGAATTTGCATAAAAAAAGCAAGTTATGAAAAATCTAAAAAACATATTACCTGTTTAAAATAAAGTGACATCTTAAAAACAACAAATTAATATAAAAATATTTATAAATATTGTATTATAGAATTTAATTGGATATTTAAAATTGTGCATCTAATTTAATATAAATATATTTGATGGACAACATGGTATATCAGTGTTTAAAAAATAAAAAAACCATATAAAAATATATGTAAAAAGTATTTATAAAAATCTACCACTATATATATATATATATATATATATATATATATATATATATATATATGTACGAAATTAAAATTAGTTAATAAAATATAGAAAATATATTTATTCACATGTGGGTGTTGTGTTATTCAGTAAACATTAATGTGTATTTAGTTGCAGATACTGTTGTTATAAGTATTTATACAGTAACATAAAATTGAAAATTTGATATTTGCTTAATTTATTTGTTTTTAAATAAAATAATTAACTGAATCTGTATATTTTCTTTCAAAATCAATAAATAAATTTACAATTCAAAACATAACATGGTTTCTAGACATAATACGCTATAAAGAACAAATATAATGGTACATGCTTTTTAATAGTTAAAATTATTTTTCATTTGTAATATAATTGTTGATTTTTTTCATTATTTATTGTTTGGTTACTGTATTTGTATTATTTCATTATCTTTGGTCTTAAGGCTATCTTAAATAAAATTATACCCACCCAAATTGCTAGTAATCAAAGTGAATGTCAACAGAAATGATGATATTTATGTTTCGTAATCAACATAATATTAAAAATGATTTAAAAAATATTATTTATAATTTAAAATCTATAATATATATATATATATATATATATACATATGTATATATAAAATTAAATTGTGTATAAAAGATAATATGTTGATTATAATAAATTTCTTAAACATTTCATGAAATAAATATTTGTATTCCTGAAGTTAACCTTTAAATTGTTTTTTTATTAATTTAATTATAATTGTATTTTTTTGACAAATTAGTAAAATAGATTCAAGAAATGATTTTTTTGATAAAATGTAGGTATGCTTAAAAATGTAATTTTTAAAAACTATTTTTACTCTTTGACGTTTTCTATTGTATATTTTGCATGACAATTGTATTACAATATAAAAGCAAGCTATTTTTCTTATTTCAAAATTTTCTAGTTTTTTCTAACTATTCTTGCAGAAATGAAATTTTATTTTAATAAAATAAAGAAAAATTTGTAAAATACAATATATTGAGTAAAAATGAATTTTTATACCTGTTTTTTTGGTTATTTTTTTTAAAAAAATAGTTTTATAATTAAATTATATTTTATATAATTTAGTTACTGATTAAAAAATATTATGTTTATAATTTTTCATTTAGTTATTATTGAAAAAAACATTTTTTAAAAATTTCATTATAAGAAATAAGAATTATTTATATTTTTAATATTACATTTAAAATTTCATTTGAATATTATGTTCACTTTTGTTCGACAAAAATTAATTTTCCACGATAATAACATTTTTTTTTTGATACTATTATAGCTATGTAAAAATGTAAGAACAAAGAGAAATGTCTCTGTGTGCATTTTAGACAATATCTTTTTTTGTAGTTCTATAAACGTCAATGTATCCGTTTTAATGCATCCCGTAAGCGTAATTTCATGAGTATGTGTGTATGTGTCTGTTTAAATTCGAAAGGGGGAGATTGGTTTATGCGTATCTCCTCTATACACATTCAACATTTGAAATTAAAGTCCTAAAATATCATTTATACGCCGAGTTTGTTACCCAAATAAAAATTTTTTTACTACACATTTTAATGTCCTGTTTTAAGGGCCTTGCAATAATAAATTAGGTTTATAGTTGAATTTAGCGCGGCTTTTAAACACATTAAAGGAATTCATTTGAATATATATATATATATATATATATATATATATATATATATATATGTATGTATGTATGTATGTGTGTATGTTCATTACAATGTTTGGATATATGTAATGTTTTATGAGGCATTATAGGTATATGATGGTACTAATGAAATTCATTCACGTTTTGTTTATAATAGTACACTGCAATAAACTTATAGAAAATAACTGTATTTTATATATTAGCATTAAACGAGGAATTATTATCTGGAGGTACTGGGCTGTTATCAATGACTGTACATCGTATATGATATTTTCTAGAAGATAATTAAAAAGGGAAACAACGAATGTAAAAATACTGAGTGTATGAAAATTACGAACATAGGAAATAGTATTTTTTTATATACAATTACAATGT
Source organism: Neoneuromus ignobilis (assembly GCA_029203775.1). NCBI lineage: Eukaryota > Metazoa > Arthropoda > Insecta > Megaloptera > Corydalidae > Neoneuromus > Neoneuromus ignobilis. Next base: position 16,675,939 of record CP092094.1, on the reverse strand, counting down.
AACAAATAGTGTAATGATATATGAACTTTTTAAATTATTTATAATATATTGTATTTAATTCCCTATTTTTATTAAAATTATATACTTGTTATTCAGAGTCCTGTGTATTGTTACAAATAACTTTTTAGATATCTACTAGCGGATTGTTTTGATAATATGTTGAATTATTTTGTATAACTGTAAAGTTTTAATAAAAAATTATGAAGTTTAAATATAATTTAATACAGTTGTATGGATGTTTATAGTTATATAGTGGATTGATGGGAAAATTATTTCCAATTTTTTCATTATTTTTTTTTAAATAACATTTATTCAATAAATTATACAATATATCTCGTTTCTCAGAACTCAATTTATTATTTTGGTAAGTATTTATAAAATTCTGTGGAATAAATTGAAAAAATATTTTATTTAAATTTAATAACTATTTAATTACTATTTGTTTAAGTTCAACAAAATATGAAATAAATAAAATTATAAAACACTAAATTATAAAAAAGTTAAATTATAAATATTGTATATGTTAACATTTCTAATGAAATTATTTTAGTTCACATTTGATATTTTATCTAACACGACGTTTGATCTGAGTAAATATAACTATTGTGGTCGATAAATAAAGTGAATAAAGTAAATTTTTGAAATCAAATTTATATGTGTTTTATATTAATCACAAAAATTCTTGACATATTTAATTACGTTTATAATTTTTATATCTGAATTTCTTATTTTTTTAATAATTTTAAATTTTTAAACTTAAATACATTTAAAAAAATAAATTCAATTCAGTTAGAAATCTAAATTCAATTCAATTACAGTACTTGTCCTCACATATAATATATTCATTTATTTTATGCACGTAATAAAGCCGCAAAATTATGTGATTACACTTTTAGAATTGTATTTCCTTTCTTAATGCTGAATCATTTTGTTATATATGTATTACAATTTTAATACAAAATTTAGTATTAGAATTCAAATGTTATATTCGAGTATAGAGTGACAGAGAACTATTTTTTTCTATAATGTAATTTTATATTAGAATGAATTTTGTATTTTAATTTCAATACAACTTAGTATTAGAATTCAAATGTTACATCCGAGTATAGATTGACCGAGAAAAATATTATTGTTTCAAGTGTTTATTTTAATTTAGAATGTTAGATTTATTTCGATTTCAATACAAATTTAGTATTAGAATTCAAAAGTTATATTCGAGTATAGAGTAACAGAGAAATATTTTTTCGTTAAATGTTTATTTTATACAGAATTATTGTACATATATATATATATATATATATATATATATATATATATATATATATATATATATATATATATATAACAATACATAAAATCAAATATAAAAATAAAAAAAATTAATACTGTCTTGAATAGTTTTATGATCGTAGTAATAAATAAATGGAAATTATTTTCAATAGTTGGATTTTCAGTATTTTCTTTTTTAAAAAAATGAAGAAAAATTGTTGTAAGCAAAGAATATATGATTATTATTTTTTGACAGGTTTTTTATTAATAATATGATCGTTCTCTATTAATCACATGTTTGTAGATATTCGGTATCTATTTATTTGGTAATATATATATATATATATATATATATATATATATATATATATGTATATAATCTTGTAATTAGCTCTGCTTGTTTCAAACGTTCAATGCTCGACAAACAAACATGGAATTTATTTACAAAACCGATATCAACATTGGTTAGACAAATATATTATGACGATTCATCAACATCAGACACACAATATTTGATAAACGGGCGAGCAAACGTTTGTCTCATTGTAAAAGCCGATTACCGTACGGCGAAGATCGAATTCATAGAACGTGCAGATATTAATTGAAAAGTAACCACATCAATTATTAAACCATCCGATCCGGTTGCTCGCTGCATGTTAAACTTTAATTAATTGAGGTTAATTATTTAAAGGCGTACCGTCGGAGATATTATTATCTGAGAGTTGTAAGAGTGAGTTTATAGTTCGACAGGGTGGAGATGTGAGTGGTGCACAGTTCGATGGTCTTCTTGATCTCACCTTGTCGATGGGGATTGACGAAGAGATGGTAATTATGGAACGTTAAGGCGATTAGATCGGTCCCTTAAGCATGGATGTCAGAATGAAATGGTCAGTTCGCGGAGAATTAAGAGTTCGTTTTAGTACTGCGTTCTTTTTTTTTGTAAATGTATTGATGTGTAAATGTGAAGGTAAAAGAAGAAAAATAAATATTTTTATTTAGTATCAAAGAAATTAAAAAAATAATATATAAATATTAAAATATTATATTAATAAATAAAAGATTCAACTTTGATATTTATTAAATATTTATAGATATTAATAATTGTTTATGTAAACGTTACTTAAATGAATTTTTAATTACCTGCTTAGTTGCATGTGACATTAGAAAAAATGTAACTACAAATTAAAATTTATAACTAAAATTAAATGGTTCTCTTTTTGAAAAAAAATATAAATAAAATTTTATTTGCGAAATAATGCATTTCAGTTTGAATTTATTCTAACATGGAAACAGTTTTATTTGTAAATATTTTTTAGTTTTACAGCCATTAAAAGAATAATGTTTTTTATTAGTTACAATAAAATATAATATAAATTATACATATATATATATATATATATATATATACATATATATATATATATATATATATATATATATATGAGGTGGGAATTCTAAGGTATTTTTAAAAAACACATATTTTTATTTAATACAAAAGAAATTAAAAAAATAATGTGTAAATATTAATATCTTGTGTAAATGAAGAAGAGTTTCTATTTCGAATATATATTAAATATTTATAGATGTTAATTTGCAATAAGCAGTAAATTATTCATGGAAACGTTAATTAATTGAATATTTTGATTGCCCGTTTAGTAACATGTAGCATTAAAGTAAATGCAAATACAAATTTAAATTAAAAACTGTTTTTTTTTAAAATATAATTAAAATTTTATTTGCGAAATAATTTATTTCAATTTGAATTTAATCTAACATGAAAACAGTTTTAGTTGTAAATATCTTTTCAGTTTTATAACCATTGAAACGTTAATGTTTTCTATTAAAGTTACAATAAAATGTAATATAAATTATATATATATATATATATATATATATATATATATATATACTTCTTTTAGAGAACAAGAGTAAAGTATGTAGATACGTATCAGATAGTAAATATGAATTATGTGTCATATATTTTCCAAATCATATTTATTAACGCTCTGGCAACAAAAAGCAAAATAATATCACGACAAAAATATGAAAATATCCTGGTGTGTTTGGGGATAAAGGACTATCAAACCGACATTGTATTTGTTTATCGTCGCATATGTAGACACGCCAGTGCATGCTAATACGTGTTTTATGCGCACTTATGAGATTTTTTTATTGTAATGAAATGTGTGAGGCTGCATATCTAATATGAGTTATATCAAAATATTTTCTACCGGTTGTGTACCGCTTTGTTCTAAAAATACATAATCTTATCAAAATTTGATAACTAATTTTTGTAACGAAATGATTTTTAATTCAAAATTTCCTCTGTCTATACCTTCCGATAATATATATATATATATATATATATATATATATATATATATATATATATATATAATACTTTATTAGAGTAATGGACTGCAAAATAAAACAGTAATACATTTATATATTAACTTTATTTATAGATATATACTTCAATATTTTAATTATGAAAATATGAATAGTTCAAATCCATTAGTTCCTTATAGATAATAAAATAATAAAAATCGAAAATTATTATTGTATTTAAAATATGTTTAATTATTTATATTAGTTTTGTATCAATTTTCAAAGAATAAGGATACAATGAATATATATATATATATATATATATATATATATATATTTATATTTATGATTGTACATAAGGATTTAAATCGAATGTGCAGGTTATTCACTCTGAGTTGTAATCGAATTAACAATTAGTTTCGCTTGAATAAAACTCGTTCACGTGTTCATTACACCTGCAATTAGTAAGAACGTCATATTAAGTCGGATGATGAACACATAACATCTATTTTCGATTGCGATCAGTATCAGTTTCGATATAATACTGAGTTAGGATTACTGATTTATTAGTAGCTTTCTAACCATTGTTGGAATCTCTTATATGAACGTATATTAGTGCTAGATAAGAATGTTTTAGTTCAATTTTTATATATTTCATTTTTTAGATTGGGAAAGTACTAGATGAGTTTTAGAAACTCGTCTGTCAAATAAATAGCTTAAATTTATATTATATTATATATATAATATATATATATATATATATATATATATATATATATATATATATATATATATATATATAAATAATGAATTTGAAATTCTTCTGCTAGATAAAAATCTTTTCTTAATTATTCCTCATTTAATAACTAGTTTTTTTTCATATATTCTCAATATATTTTCTATAATAGATATATATCCGTACTGAATAGAAATTTTTATCTATTATTTCGAATAAAATTATAAAAAAATTCAAGAAGGAAAATTTTGAAAAACACGAATATTTATGATTTTATTTTGAATTTATAAAGAACTTATATTTTATAAAAAAAAATTATAGACAGAATGATTACGTACTAAAGATGACATAATTCTAAAGAATATTTAATTAAACCTAATTTTTTATAGATACATATACTAAGATGTGGGATGACCTTCAGATCTTTAATAGAATTTAAATGAAATTTTCTTTATTGTAACTTATGTCATTAGATTTTTAATTTAAAGTAAATATACTATTAATATTATTTTCACATGTCGTATTTAAAACAAATATGATTTCTATTATAATACAGAAGTATTGCAAAATTATTAGCAAACAAGAGTTCATAGCTTTATGGAAAAATCTAATAAATGTAATTTTATATACGCCTATATATATAAATATGTATGTTTGAATGAAAATACATATATATATATATATATATATATATATATATATATATATATATATATATATATTCACAAACTTTTTGTTCATTTTGATTCGATAATAAAAGTGAGTGTAAATGAATACATAAAAATATTCGATTATGTATCATTCTGTTTATATGTATAACTCATACCGTTCAATTCAGTGAAAACTCAGTGGCAAATGTTCACAACAGCGTGAAAAATATGAAAAACGAGAACAGAGACAACATTTTATAATAAAAGTGAGTGCTTTTCATGGGCTCAGTGTTGAGAACTAATATAAAATATATAAATGTTATATATATATATATATATATATATATATATATATATATATACACATACATACATAAATACATATCGAGTGACACCCGCTTGTGTGCCATCGCTTCACTCTTTCGGTAACATTGTCACAAGCTGTTACCGACTATACATGTATTTATAAATTTGTATGTTTATGTATATGTAGGGGTTACATAGGCTTACATACACACACATACGCATATATATATATATATGCGTATGTGTGTGTTCACAAATTCACATGTCAATTACTTATTCATTGCTTGCTATCATTTATTATAACTTTTTTTCTCTGCTACGAAATGTGCGATTTCGTACGATAATTTTTCAGTGTAAATTGGAAAAGGGGAAGCATTTATCATTTTTTTTTTGAAAAATTGCTAAAATTTAGGATGAAAAAAGTAATTTATTGTTTTTGTACGCAGAAAACAGATCCGTCACGTGTTGTTAATAAATCGAACTGTTGATTACTTCAACATGTTTAATAAATATATTAATATTTTTTCATATTCATGTACTCAAGAGGGTTTTGTGAAATATATATACTTGATATATATAGTAATATTACTAAATTACCCTATTGTCTTTGAAATAGTTGTTAATTTATTATTATAAAAGTTTGTTTACAGATATTTTTTGATATTGATTTAGATAATTAATAAGTATAGCACAAATATCTAATGAAATTTTCAGAATAAGAATTAGTCTACATTCAGAACAGTTGACTTATACCAAAAATTGTTACATATTTCAAAATATGTAATTTTTTTCTTATGATCGATCTGCAAAAATAGATAATAAATATTCATATGAATTAAAAACCTTTTTTTTTGATTCAAGTTATCATACTATAAAATAGATTTAAATATTACGTTCATCGATATATTAAAACCAGTCAAATTAGAAAAAAATCAGATATAAGAAAATAAAGATCGGTAATTTGTAAAATTCCATTCTTTAAGAAAATATAAAGTGAAAAAGTTAGAAGAAAGATGGTACAATATATAGATTTAAAAATTATTAATTGGATTTCAAGAAGTGAAACAGATTTTATAAATTTTTTTAAATTATCAACTGGTTATGTAGAGTGAAATGAATAAGGTAATTCAAATTTGTAAATAAATATTATAAAACTGATTTAATTATGTCAATAATTTTAAAAAATATTACTTTTAACAAAATGAATTTTATATATTATATATTTAAAATATCATTAATAATATTTTTCAATAAGATGTAGTTGTATTTTTTATATTCACATTAATTTATTATTTTTCAAGTTGATGCATGTACATATATACAGTGGTTACAATATTTTTTTAACTCTTAGGTAAGTGGCTTTTTGTCTAGAGTTAATATTTGTATTGAGACAATAAATAAAATAATAAAAAAAGTTATTTCTGTATTTTTTTTAAAAAATTTAGTTTGTTTAAATAACTTTTTTACTGCAACTAGTAATTAAATCACATTAGTTGAAAAAAGTAGATTTTTATTTTTTTACTTTACTAAAATATTTTTTTATGTTTTAAAATCTATACTCAAGTAGATTTCAACACATTGTTTATGAAGAAATGAGTGAAGGATTAGCTCATCATTCATAATGTTTTTTAAATAGAAAAAACTATTTGTGAATCAATATTTTGTATTTATATTATTGTTAGTATTGTAAATATAAAGTGTGTCTATGTAAGGTAGTATATTTTGTTTACACTGCATTTAACATTATAACGGTCTTTTTTAATTTGATTTTGTTCTATATTTTTCAACTATATATGTATATAAGTTACGCAGACGTACAGATAGAGAGTAATTGATAAATAAAAGGTCGTTCATATCGCGACATATGACCGTGAACATAATTAGTAAAATTCCCAAACATAATTTACACTGTTATTAAATAAATGTGATAAAATATTTTATTTACATTTTGTTTATTTTATGTCAAACAATACATACACACATACATATATATATATATATATATATATATATATAATAATTTATAATAATTATACAAAATAAATATACTTTGAAATCTTATAATTACTTGTTGATTTCCTTTTATGAGGTTTAGAGTTTGATAAAAAATCTTAAATTTATAAATATACATTGTGTAACATCAGTTTTTATTCCCGAATATGGTATTTAGTTTTCATCTAGTAAAATGATAATTTTTTAGCTATATATTCATTATTCTATTTATATTATTGTCATTTAAATACTGTAAAAGAATATAATAATAAATCATAAAAACTATTATACATTTTATATTATATTTTAAATAATAACTGAATACTGAAAATATACTTATAGGGAAGAGAAAATGAATAAAATATTGTTCATTTTAATGAAATAAATGTTATAATTAAACTTTTTGATTATTTTATTTTAAGAAAATAGTAAGGTAAATGTTATTAATAATTAATTCTGTTGTATAAATTAACTATAATTATGAATTGACTATAAAAATAATGAAATTTATCAAAATATATTTAACAAATATTAAAAGATTATGGAAATAAGTCATATTTAGTGGGAAATAATAATTATTTTTAAATAAATAGAAAAAAATACACTTTTTATTAGAAATATTAAAATAGAAATAAATAAAGAACTTTCAAAAAGAGAGAACTGTGAATAAAAGGAAAAATATTTCTTGTAACTGTAATATTTAATATAAAAAATAATAAGGAAAAACTTAAATAAAAATTACATTGTCATAGATTAAAACGCAGAAATAATTTTCGAATATATTAAAAATAAAGATTTATAATCTTATATACAGAAATTATTATAATCAATTTTTTATCACTATTGTAATATGTAAATTTAAAGTTTTTTTTACTTAGATGTTTTACACCAATTGAAACTTGTATGTACGTGTTATTTGCGATTATTACACAATTTCATATATTAAATATTTTTGCAAATATTATTATACATACATAAATTCAAATAAACATATTTAATGACATTTTTTAAATAAAATATTATATCAAAGGTATGAACTATATAATTAATATTAATGTGCTTTAAATTGTAGCAAAAGTCTTAAATATTTGCCAAAAAAAAAATGTAATATTAATATTTGGAACTTTTATAAGAATTCTTTAATTTAAAAATATTGTTATAATATTATATCTTAAAAAACAATAATTTTAAAGTATTAACTTGTTACTAATCTTTATTGTAAGAATGTGTAACAAAACTATTTTAATCATTAAAATTATTTGTAAAAACTTTTCATGATGAGTTAGAAAGTATTTAGAAATCAAAATCGACATCAAACACGACATTTCTTTTTTTTATAAATGATGTAATCAGTTGATGTACTGGTGTTGATAGTGGTTATCTATCTAAATTTTCGCACAGGTTCACACAAAAAACGCTTCTAATAACAAATAGCAACATTAAGCACAATCAGATTATAACTGCCGATGTCTATAAATCATTAATGTCGCAGCAAAATTCGCATACAATAAATCAGTACTTAAATGAAAAGGTATAGGCACTCAGTTTAATCAAACAAATATCACAAACGGATACCTTTTTGAGAGTGTTTTTTTCATCACTCGACTCTTTCCACATATATTGATATATAGTCTGTTTGCCGAGCACAATGACTTTTCTATATTTTTCTTTTTAATTTTGAAATAATGAAAGTACAAGGGAGTTTTCATTATTTAAAATTCATTCATTTATAAATTAATATATAAAATTAGGTACACATTATATATATATATATATATATATATATATATATATATATAATTTTAGTTAGTATTTGAAATAATATTATTGTCATTTAATTTTAAAATATTTTCAAAAATATTTCCTTATTTCTGTTATAAAAAGGGATCAAATAACCTTGAATTTTAATTAATTTTATAGAATTCATTTTTTATTTAATTTCCAAGAACTAAATATATGTTTAAAAATATTAATTAGTTTTTAAGAAACATTAAGAATATCTTAAAAAATAAATGCCATAGAAATGCAAATAAAATTTATAGCAAATTATTAATATTATAAAAACATTATCATTGATTTTATATACATATAATAATGAATAGATAATACTAAGAATTGTTTCAATTGAATTAATACTATTAAAGATTAATTTACATGTGTCAAAAGATATGTAGAAAAAAGTTTTGATAAGCTTTCCATGGTTTAAGGGGTTATACGCACTTGCAAGGCGCAAAAACGACGTTTTTTTAGGAATTTTTTTTAGAAACAGTATTTATTTTGCAATTACAAATTATGGTTATTTGAATAGATCCTACTTTCAAGAATAAAATAACATGTCGATCATAAAAAAATATTGAAGTGCACCGCTCCTGCAGACGATGTCCCGAACGACCTCCAAAAAAAGCGCTTGGCGGTGATCTCCATATCGGCGGTTTGGATTATTTGAAATCAAAAAATATAGTCAATTCTTTTAAAGGATAGATTAATGTAGGTATTGAACGAAGGAATAATAAAAATTTTCATTTTTGACAAAATGGCGTCTACTTGAAAAAATTTTTTCGTTTTTTACTAAAATTTTCGCTCCAAATTGTTTTAAAAAAATAGTAATAATTTTTGTAAACCTTATTCCTTCGTTCAATACCTGAGGAATATATTTGAGAAGATTGTGTGAAAATTTGAGACCGATCGGTTCAGCCATTTCTGAGATATCGAGATCACCGACTATGAAAACACCGTTTTGAGATAAACGCGTTTGAAGTTTCGGAAGTAGTTTACACATAGTTAAAATTTTTTTACAAATTCAGGTGTATGTCCGAAAATATTTATCGGATTTACTTCAAATTTTCAGAGAATATACTCAAATATATGTGCATTCCGAAAGTGCAAAAAAAATCGATTTTTTGAAATTTAGAACTGCGTATAACCTCTTAAATGATAATATTTTTTTTATATTAAATATGTTTTCTCTGATAAATAGATATAAAGAGAAATTATAATTTAAAAATTGTAACGGTTAAATTTTTTATATTATTTTTCTCAAAAAACTGTTAGAATATTTTTTTAAAAAAATGAATAAATAAATATTTAATTATTTTGTAGGCATCGAAGTAAACTTTTTATAAAAATATATTTGCATGTTTTTTTTTCTTTTTGAAAATAATATATATATATATATATATATATATAATTTTCATCCTCTATCAATTTAATGCTGAATAAAGGTCTTTTTAAAATTAAAGAGAATAAAGTAGTTTTTAAGTTAAAGAAAATAAAAATAAAATTAATAATCGAAAAATATTGAACATTTTTTTTCAAACGAAATTTTCAGACTAATTCAATTTTTTTTAACAAATTTTAAATAATTTAAATAATATGTTTATATACAATATCGAACTATTTGCATCTGTAAATGAGATATATAAATATACACTAATATTTTTTATAGAAACTTGACAATTAAACCATAAAATAATTTCATTGAAATTATTGTTACGGATATTAAACTCCCTTACGTAATAATTATTTGTATCATTTGTATGGATCAGTTTAATTTAAATCGAAATGTAGTGAGGTGTAATGCTCAATCAGACGTCTACAATACAATCAATTATTAAAACAAACAGTCGAGTAAAATCTCACCTGTACCTATACAACTACATATTGTTACACCTATATGGGAGTATGTATATATATATATATATATATATATATATATATATATAAGGGGTACATATGTGGGTGAGTAAATATGTGTACACCATTCTCTAATAAAAACAAGCGCGTCTATTACGTTACAAATAGCGTTGGGCGTACAGATGGGCGTATTATAAAACGAAAAACACTAGAAACATGTATATACATGTATTGAAAATAGGGAATCGTTTGTCGTTTGGTCTTTATATCGTTTTGCGTTCGACTGTACATATAAACTTTTTGACCCCGTTGCACGATCGAACCCCCCCGGTGCTCCAATCACAATCACTCGACGCGGCCTAATGACGTGTCACAATGGGGGGCGCCCTCTCTATCAGCAGGCGATTTTTTTCGGTCAACTCGTTCCGAAGTCCGCGTTAATTCTTCCTGCTCGTGTGGATCCTCGGATCGGTTCGTTCTGTGGGTAGATCTGCATCACCTCGTTCGTATAGGACGCCCGTTCGTTTTTCACTCATACTATACGATCGCGCATTTTGTATCAACTGAGCTTTGTCATGTGACAGCTGTGATATCGAATTAATACTTGTCAATAAACAAACGTGAACAGCGAGAATATTTTGTAGTTTGCACTGGATTCGAATTACGTTTCGAATATTGGATACTTTTTCATTTTAATATAAACGCATTTTTAAACATTGTCGCAGCGTGAGCTTATGTATGAGGTTGTATATATACACATATATATATATATATATATATATATATATATATATATATATATATATAAAGGTATGTTGTTATAAAGAATCACTATTTTTCACTTACGTTTCAAGTGCATAGGTAATATATAAAATAAAATATTTTAAATTAATAACTAGAATTTGCACATTTAGAGAAATTTTCTTTTTAATAGAAATATATTTTTATGATTTAGTATATTGTATAACATGATTTATAAATATTAGAGCAATAATAATAATATGAAGATAGTAGTAAATTATAAATAAATTAAATCTGCTTATAAAAGTTCTTTCCAGCATATAATAAAATTTGGTAAAGTCATTTTATTTAATTATTTATATGATGATTGAAAAATTAAAATTCGAGATAAATTCAATTGGGATATATATATATACATGAAAAAAATACAATACACTGTTAAGAAAGACCAATGAAAAACATGTGGAAAAATTAAAATGATAATAAAAATTTAAGGGATGAAAGAATAATCATTCACCATAGCACAATAATTAATTATTGTTGAATTTATTTTCTGGTATGTATTTAATTCACTACACCATTATTGTTACAGCGCTATATTTTAAAAGTATGTGGCTATGAAATCATTAACACATTTATGTCAAAGTGAATTTGTCATAGTACCATAATATTTATAGAAGAACAATAATGAAATAATTGACTTGAATGGCGATTAGGGTAAGAAGGTGTTTAGGAAGCAATGATGTTTGAAGAAAAAACAAAACAAAAATAATATTTATCATAAATTTTAGGTCTTTAAAAAAATATAGTATTTTAAGATTTTGTTTGCAAAAGAAAAACTTAGGTTATACATGAATGTACATAATTTCAGATTTAACGAACTTATTGTTTGCAGAAGAAAATCATTTTTTCTTATATCAGAAAAAAATAATGCTTACTCTATTGTTACAAGAATTTTGATGAAAATGATATTATCTTAATAGTGCATCACTCTTTCAAAATTTTTGGTGGATAATAAATAAATATTAAGTCTTAAGGGGTTATACGCACTTGCGAGGCGCAAAAACGACGTTTTTTTAGGATTTTTTTTTAGAAACAGTATTTATTTTGCAATTACAAATTATGGTTATTTGAATAGATCCTACTTTCAAGAATAAAATAACATGTCGATCATAAAAAATATTGAAGTGCACCGCTCCTGCAGACGATGTCCCGAACGACCTCCAAAAAAAGGCGCTTGGCGGTGATCTCCATATCGGTGGTTTGGATTATTTGAAATCAAAAAATATGGTCAATTCTTTTAAAGGATAGATTAATGCAGGTATTGAACGAAGGAATAATAACAATTTTCATTTTTGACAAAATGGCGTCTACTTGAAAAAATTTTTTCGTTTTTTACTAAAATTTTCGCTCCAAATTGTTTAAAAAAATAGTAATAATTTTTGTAAACCTTATTCCTTCGTTCAATACCTGAGGAATATATTTGAGAAGATTGTGTGAAAATTTGAGACCGATCGGTTCAGCCATTTCTGAGATATCGAGATCACCGACTATGAAAACACCGTTTTGAGATAAACGCGTTTGAAGTTTCGGAAGTAGTTTACACATAGTTAAAAATTTTTTACAAATTCAGGTGTATGTCCGAAAATATTTATCGGATTTACTTCAAATTTTCAGAGAATATACTCAAATATATGTGCATTTTGAAAATGCAAAAAAAATAATCGATTTTTTGAAATTTCTAACTGCGTATAACCCCTTAATAAAATCTGATGATGTTGGAACAATAATTTTTTTTAAAAAAATGATTTAGTATTCATAAATGCATATATACATTTATATATGTGTATATATATATATATATATATATATATAAATATATAGATAGATAAATAGATATTGGTGTATGAGTATACATGTTTATTAAACGTGTAATTAAATGCGAGTTAAATTTTGTAAATTGTTGCATTTATCCATCTATATAAATGCACATTGGAAAAATGGAATGGAATCCAGACCTGACACCGCTGCAGGGCCCCTGTCTGCTATGCTGAATGTTAGTATGGTGCGTTCGTTCTATATAAACTCATTATTGCGACAATGCAAATAGACCTGGGGACACACAAATTAAAACTCTATTCCAGCCTTTACACGGACATTTAAAAACACACGGGGATCAAAGTTGTTCGTGCGGTTCCGACAAAATACACTGCTTAATGTGCGCGCCCTCGTGTATATTATCATAAAAACAACGTCATGACTTTTTCACATCCATGCACCGAACATCCGCTACTACTGCCACCACCGTCGACGCCGACGCCGCGCACACGCTCGATTTATTTACATGGTGTTACACTTTACGCGTGTTTTACTCACCGTCGGGACGCATGCAGACGTCAATACAGGATTTCATTCTTCTTTCAATTTTATTTTAAATTTTATAGTAGTAATTATTATCGTCCAGTTTCAAATTTTTTATATATATATAGTTAAAATAATATATTTCATATTATTGTAATTTTAATTATATATAAGATAAATTGTTAATATTAATAAAAAAAGTATGATAAATTTGAAAAGCAGGCCTCCTTTTAAATAATTTAATTGAAAACCATTAAATTATATTCAATCGTTTTCTTCATATTTTCAAGTCTTTTGGAATTATTTTATTTTTCTGTATTTTTCTTAGACCTATTTAGAACAAATTTGATTAGTCGTGATGTAAATTTCAGATATATTTTTTATTTTCGTTTTAAAATTCTCATGAGATTGTTATTGTCAAACATTATTCACTTTTTAATTATAATTTTAATATTTTTGAACACTGAACATCGGATATTTTAAGAGTTGTTTATAAAATATAAAATTATATAAGAGTTATTGTTAAGTAATATATATTAAATATATTATATTATTAATAGGATCACAAAATATTTCTAATTCTTAATTTTTCAATATTAGTTTTTAAAATTATTAGAAAAATATATAATATTTCTAAAAAATTATCAAAAAAATGCAATAATAACAATTCATATATTCCATAAAATGGCATGATATAAATAAATATTTTTTATTTGAAAAATTATCTTTTTTAATAAATATTTTTAGTTGTAAGATAATAAAAAAATGTAATAGACAAATGTTAATAAATTATTTTTTAAGTTTAAATAATATTGTATAGAAAATGATTTAATCAAATTTTATATTTAAATATTTTTTAATCACTAGTGTACATCTTTCTCTCTCTCACTCTATTTATCACTCTCTCTCTCTATATATAAGACAATAATATTTTTTAAACAATTTGAAATTAAATTAAAAAAATTATATATTTCGTTTCAAAAACATATTCTAGTTATATCAGAAAAGAAAAAAATGTATAATTTAAAACCGAAAATAAATTAAAAATTGATAAAAGACTTTGATTTTAAAAATCAAACAACGATTTTCAAACGACCTTATTCAGATTATCATATTCATAAGTCTATCAATTTTGCCGAAAATCAATCATCTTTAGTACAATTAGTCTATATAATTTAACAAAAATTCAATAATTACTTTCTAGAAGTAATTTTAATCTTACTCTTGTACGTAACTTGCACGTTCTTCCTGCGTACTTTTTTTTCATTATTTTTATATTAATCAACCTTCCTCGTCGTCGTGCATTTAAAATATCAATCAATTAAAACTTTTTCTCTTTTCAATAGAAACCACATTGAGGCGCAGAAAAAACTTGTTACTTAATCCTCTTCAACGTATTGTAATTCCATCGGAGATTTTTTCTCCGTGTTGTAAAAAAATACTTCGAAAATTCATTAATCGTAATCTAACTTGAATGACACTATATTATTAAGGGCGTTTTGTATTGGATCCCCTTGTAGGGTAACTTTTTCACTTGTAAAAGGAATATAATTTGTATCAAAATTGAATTTTGAATTTATATATATATATGTACTGTATTTAAAAAATCATATAAAAACATTATTTTTTAACAAACGTCTTTAAATGAATAAAAATAAAGGTATTGCATGATATTAAAAAATAATTATTGTAAAAAATGTCATATTTTCTTATTAATTGAAATTTAATTTAATCAAATGGAAACAGTGATTATGTAAAGAAATAAGAATGTTGCAGCAAAAAATATTACTATTTATTATTTTCTATTATCTTTTGAAGATACGTAATGGATTTAAAATTAACAAGATTCTAATAATAAATAAATCTAATACTACAAAGAATGTAAAGAAATTTGTATTTTTCCTGAAAAAGTTCTGTAAATATATAGTCACTTTATTTGTAGAAAAAAATTGCAGATTTTTGAATATGCACAGAACAGATTTTAATGAATTTATTGTATTAAAGTTTGGTTGATTATGAATAAAGAAAAAAAAGTCCAAAAATGGATGGATATTAGAAATGACAGTGAAAGAGATGTGGTAAATATTATTTTTTTATATAAAAACTAATTACCTATTATATCAACTAATGTTATTTATATTCAATAACATTTATTATTCTTGGTATCAATAATTTTTTATACTCATTTTTGTATAAATACATATTTTTTAAAACTGTATTAATAATGGGCTTATACACTTCATCCAATGCTGCTCTAGTTTGTTGATCCCTTCCGAATAATAGGATTTGTCCAAGTCTGTAAAATAGTCATTCGTTCCTGCAATCACCTCCTCGTTCGAATAAAATCTTTTTCCCGCGAGCCATTTCTTCATATTAGGGAACAAATAATAGTCCGATGGAGCCAAGTCTGGAGAATAGGGTGGATGTGAAACGATTTGGAACCCTATTTCCAGCCACAACTGCTGAGGTGTGAGCTGGTGCGTTGTCGTGATGAAAGAGGACTTTTTTCTGGGCTAATCGGGGATGTTTTTCTTGCAACTCGGTTTTCAAACGATCCAATAACAATGAATAATATGCACCTGTAATGGTTTTACCCTTTTCCAAATAGTCGATAAAGATTATTCCTTGCGAATCTCAAAAGACAGTCACCATAACCTTCCCGGCCGAAGGAATTGTCTTCGCCTTTTTCGGAGCAGATTCCCCCTTGATAACCCATTGTTTAGACTGTTCTTTGGTCTCAGGAGTGTAGTGATGTATCCATGTTTCATATACAGTGATGAAACGACGCTTAAAGTCCTGCGGATTTTGCTGAAACAGCTGCAAACCGTTCTTGCAACATTTCACACGACCTCGTTTTTGGTCGATCGTGAGCAATCGCGGCACCCACCTGGCGGATAGCTTTTTCATGTCCAAATGTTGGTGCAAAATATTATGTACCCGTTCACACGAGATGCCTACAGCACTAGTAATCTCACGCACTTTCACTCTTCTGTCATCCATCACCATATCATGGATTTTATCAATGATTTCTGGAGTGGTGACCTCAACAGGGCGTCCAGAACGTTCAGCGTCTTTTGTGCTCATATGGCCACTCCGAAAATTTTGAAACCACTTATAAACCGCACTAATCGAAGGTGCAGAGTCACCATAATGTTTATCAAGCTTCTGTTTAGTCTCCTGAGGCGTTTTGCCTTTAATGAAGTAGTGTTTAATCAACACGCGAAATTCTTTTTCGTCCATTATTTGACAATCACTCGATTTCCTTGATTCCAACGATTGTCAAACACAAAGGAATAGACCCATATGGCTGAAACTTGATGTGTGTTCTTCCAAGAGGTGCTACTAATTAAAAATAACCTCGATATGCACCAGTGGTGCCATCTTTCGGAATTTACACGGACTTATCAAACGACCTCGTATATCAACTAATGTTATTTATATTCAATAACATTTATTATTCTTGGTATCAATAATTTTTTATACTCATTTGTGTATAAATACATATTTTTCAAAACTGTATTAATAATGGAATTTCTTATTTTTATTGTCTGTTCAATGTTACTTTAAATTTTCAAAGTCATATACATTCATAATGTTATACAAAAATTTAGAAAAATATAATTACATATATTCGAAAAATTTTCAATTGGAATTTTTCTAGCATATATATATATATATATATATATATATATATATATATATATGCATGTGTGTGTGTATGTTTGTGAATTTATGAATTGTCGAATGGGAGTGGATTTTGTGATAATTCGTGAACATAAATGAAAATTGCATACAGTAAACCATACTTGTAATATGAAATGGCGTACTAAAATCGAAAGAGGGCTTATAAATCGGTAGACGGTCCACGTTTTCGCAGGGAGAATATCTCTGTCCGCCAGATTAGTATCCAAAGCATTAATCGAACTGTTTATGGTTCCATGCAAACAAACAGAAGTTATTAAAGTGAAAAGGATGAATATATGCATTCATGTCGTTTGTACGTGTATAGAGAAAAGGAGGGTGTGTGTGGTATGAGATGGAGGGTGAGAGTCGTCCAACACACTGACACATATAGAGAGAGCCGTTTTAATATATAATTATTCGAGGCCGGAGCTATTTCAATGACAGCTTTAGCCTTTTCGTTACACAATTTCATACATTCGGTCCCTACAAGTGGCTCCTCAATAGCGAGTTGCCTGTTCGTGATTATTTTAACGAAAAACGACCGTACGTGATGTTAGCGTAGATGTGTGATGCGGAAGTGTTGTCCGGTGAACTGAAAGGGATATAATTTTATCAAAATAAGTGGATGTTTAATACGTAGATTATATATATATATATATATATATATATCATATTTTTAAGACGATATTCCATTTATTCTATTTAAAAATGATTTTAATGTTTCGATTGTTTAAAAACTTCATATTAGAATTTTACGAAAAAGTTTTACACAAAAAATAACTTGAAAGTTGAAAAAACATACTTGTTTAAAAATTAATGTACTTCGATTTTTCACTTTTTAAAAATGTTTTACTTTTTAATTAATTGATATTTACACAATATATATTATATATTCTCATTTTTTTGTAGTCATTTTTATAAAAAATAAATTGTATTCAGTTTTTTCTTCTAATCTAAAAATGTTTCTGTTTTATTTGATTGGATTTTTCTTCAATTTTTAATTAGGAACTTAAATAAGATTATTAATTATATTAATTAATTTAATAGTTCATTTTCTAATAAATCTACTTTTGAATATTTTTGTCTTAAGATTTAATCTTTTATATTTAATTATTTTCTATTATCAATATATTTTTAGAAAAATAATTCTTTATTATAACTCATAAACTAATTATTCCAGAAATGATACTAGAATATACTATTATTTTGAAATTAGATATAGCTCCCTTCTATTTGTGATTCCATATTTTATTTACGTAGGAAAAAACATAACTTTATTTAGTTAATCATTATTATTTGTGATATGAATGTAAATTTTCATTTTTATTTTTCCTTTTTCATTAATTTTAGATGTTAATTATTGATAAGGCGTTTCTAATTTTACAATTTCGTTTTCTAAACAGTTACACCTATATTAGTTTAAATAATTTTTTAATACAATAATTTTTACAGCTCTCTAACAATTTCTTTAGAATATTTTCTCTTGCAATTCTAATTTTAATAATTGATGTTTTTATAAAAATAATAATATGGTCTTATTTTGTTAATAATTATAATAGATAAAACTAAATAATTTAAATTATGATTTCAAGGATGTGAAATATTTTTAGTACACTAGAAATATAGTAAAATATTGTTATATATATAAATATATATATATCCATATGTATGTATGTATGTATTTTCGTATATAAATGTTTTAATACACTGCATATATTTTTATAACCATGTCCATAACAGGATATCGTTTTCCGATATAAACGTCTCTCACTTCGACGTGATAATTGATTTCAAAACCAACCAGCGAGTTAGTTGAAAGTGACATCATTCCTATTTGGATCTCCCTATAATAATAACAATAACATTTAAGATAAATCTATTGCCCGGTTTAGTAGAATACAACTACGACGAAGAAAATTCCTCCGCATCTACCGTACACATATTTGCATTGAAAGTATATCGAATGGTTGGTGAAAAAGTGTAAAGTAGTTTTATTTTCGATATTCTGCACAATCGATTTGCATTTTAAATCTACAACAATTTCGCGTTATCGACAATTTAACGCGTTACAAAGTGCAATGTTAGATGTTCATCTGATAAAGAGTCCTGTGTAAGCATGTACTTTAAAGATTCAATTTGTATCTTGGTACGGGTCTAAACTCAATATACAGAAAAAATAGTCGATGTCTGTAGATTATTCGATTTTTAACAGCGATTCAAGGTTTGTTAGTTGTTTATATTTGTAATTCTATCATTAATTTGTTTGAACTCATGTGTTTGTAGCAAACCGGTGTAATAAAATTTTATTAATATCCAATCTAAAATATTTTGTGTAATAACAGATATTTTTTAATTACAGACATGTTTTGAATTGTTATTAAACAAAATAATATTATAATAGTTGTGAATTTAAATAACAATAGTATATTTTATATTTAATATATTATATTTTAAAGATTTAAAATAGAATAAAAAATTATAAATAATTTCTAGGTTATATTTTCAGCAACAAATATTAATATTCACATAAATCTTTAAAGCACATTCCCTTTTATTTTTCAATCTATTGATCTAAAAAAAGTGATGATATTTAGTGCAGAGAAAAATAATTACTATTGGTAAGATGTTTGAAGTTTAGTTGTATAAATTATTAAAAAATATGACATCAACTATTGTTTTATATCAGACAAAATCATATCCTGATTTAGTCATATCCTGATTTTGTTAATAGTTTTTAATTTTTTACTGTATCGAATTTATTTTTAAAATGTTTCCAAGGCCATTAATGTCACTTTTTACACTAAAATAATCATATTTTTAGTGACATTTCAAAACTGATTATTTTTGTCAAAAGTGTTTATTATAAAAGTAAATTTAATTTTAATCAATAGATATTTTTTTAAATATAGAGTTACATCTTTCAAAAATAATAAATTATCTATAATAATAATTTATATACGAATATAATGAGAAGATGAGCCATTAAACCGGTCTTATTGCAAATTTACATACGTAAATAGGCGAAATGATTGATATTTTTGCTGTACATCGATGACACAGAGAAACATTGATATTTTTTTAATCGATAGTCTTGTTTGCTAATAATATCCAAACAGGTTTTTCGAATAATTACCTCTTCAAGAATCTTTGCTGTATACACCTGTGAGGTATGTATATAAAAAATGTTTAAAAAATATTCAAGGTTTATGTATACATTTTTTATATATATATTAGAGATCCTTATTTATTGTTTTGACTACTCAACTTAATATTATTTAAAAAAAAATATTTAAACTGAAATGTACACATATTTTTAATAAAAAATAAAATATTAATGATCCGAGAAAATATAAATCTCTATCTTGCTCTATTTTAGTATGGTTTCCTAGTGGTTTAATTTAGTTCTGGATTGTAACAGAACATTTTCATATAAGATCTAATTTAATTACTTATAGTTAGTGATTATAAAATTCAAAATAATCATCCTATATTGAGTAGAAATTATGAATATATAAACTACTTCAAATAATTATTTTTATTTTATTTTTAAATTTTGTTGTATACGTACGAATCTAAAATTCTGAATAACTAACCACCTTCAATATGTGTAAGTTGTTATTGCATTCAATCCACAAATGATAAAAAATATTTTTATCATTGTTATTTTTGACATATTGACACTTAAGATTATTGTAAATAGTTTAGTTGAGAACAATTAATTACTCAATCACTAGTTAGGGTAAAATACCTAACGTGTAAAGATGCTGTTTGTTGTATATAAAACCAATGACTAATATAGATTGTGAGAGAACTTTGAATTTTAACCAAAAGCTGATGTAAAATGTTATTTGATATTCATGTTCAATAGATGACCAATTCATTTTACTAATCTGTTAAAATAATCATTAAAATTAATACATTTTTTTATATGAACATGTTTACATTAGAAATAAGTTATCATAAAGTGTTATTTATTGTCCATGACTTTGAATGATAAAAAATCGATAGATAAAACTAGTAAGAAAAAATAATAGATATTTTTTGAAATTTAATACAATAAAATATAATAAACAGAAAATAAAAATAATATAAATTTAATGGACTTTAAGAAGTAAACTAAAGTTATTATTATTTTCTTAAATCATTAAAACTATAATCTACTGGATATAAAAACTTTTTTATTCTTGATGAAATTTAATTATATAACAAAGCTATCACTGAAAATAAATTCTATCTTATAGAAATTATTTACTGGATCTTTTATCAAATAGAAATAACTTTTTAGGCATTTTAACATCTCTTTTCAAGAAAAAATGTTTTAAATCTATGCTGATGTAGAAAATATCATTAAAGAATTTGTTGATTTTTAAAGGTGAGACTTGATTAAATTATAAAAATTAACTAGTTCGTAATTAGTAAAGCTGTGTTGAATTGACTAGTAATTTTTTATTTAGTAAACATTTTCCTAAGACATATACTTTTAACTTATATGTATATATATATATATATATATATATATTTATTTGAAAATAAGTTTTTGAGTAACATTGATATTAACCTTTCTTTTTATCTATTATTATACTTTATACATTTATGAAATAAATACTAAGTGTAAACTGGTTTTTTAAATTTCAAGGTAATTAGTGTTATTGTCTGTAAATTAGATTATTTTTATTATTGTTTTCTTGGCACATTAATAATCCTTTCAGATGATTTCTAAAATATTCTTTTTAGTCGAGATAAAACCTTTATTTGAACATGAGTAATAGAATAAGGTATTATCAATTTGTTCGTAAAGGAAACGTACGATAAGATATTAAATGAAAAAATACATAAATTAAATGTATTTTAATTATATAGCATACATGTATAAATGAATCATATAATATATGCAGAGAATTTATATATATATATATATATATATATATATATATATATATATATATATCAGAGAAACAGGATGTAAAACATTCATACATAAACACTATTAATAGTGTATATATATATATATATATATATATATATATATATAATAATATAGATATCATGATGATTGAAATTTGTATTTTGTTTAGTTTGTGCTTAAGTGATGCTGAGATAGTTGAATTATTTTGGAAAATAACGTTGTGATTCACAAAAAAGGTTCTGTGCAATGTATCTCTTTCAATTTTTAGTAGTTTATTTGTGTACAGTCTCTGGAATATATTCAGAAGGTAATTTATGTTATTACTTCTAGATAAAACCTGAAAATTAGATAATATTTTATATTATAATTAATTATTATCTGCTCTTTATTAAATTTGTAATTTTTTACGAGTATGTTTTATCAATGTTTTACTATATTATATCTTCGACTCAATGTAATTCAATCGATTACAAAAAATTAATTACAAATACATAACTGTAAATAAAACTAGTAGAAATAATCAAGTTTTTGTATTTGTTACTTTTTATTATAAAATGTCTTTGATACAAAAAGAATATAACAAATTATTTATTTTTATGGATGCAAAAATATATTTAAAATATTTTCCTCGTGCGTATCAATGATGGAAATAGCTTTATTGAAAGATATATTTATATTTTTTCATAGTGAATACTTAGTAATATTTTTTAAATAATTTGATGCAAAATAAATTTGTGTACACAGTGTTTGTATAAAATTAATAACGAATATAAAAATTGAAAAAAATTGAAATAATGAAAGATAATTATTAATGACTATATATATAAGTAAATAAAATTAATTATTCATTTTTATTGTTCACAATATTTTTAATCGAGTAATTACATTTTGATAAATATGTTCATTTATGATAAAAATTTTTGCATCCTAAAAGTATTCCAAAATGAAACTAAAATACATAATTTGATTTTCTTTTTTACACTAATCTTAAATAACATACTATCTTAGTACAAATGTTGATTGATATTATATTACATAATAATTAATATTAAATGAAAAAAAAACTAAAATATTTATAGATATAAATTTCAGAATTTTGAATATTTCATTTCCATTTAACTAACATATATATTCACATAAATTATAAATCCATAAATACAATGAAAAATATTAATAAAGTATTCATAAAATAGCTTTTTTCATTTTTCTTTATTTTAGAATTAAATTCATCATGTGTAACACCGAACGGCCAAACTGCCACGTGCATACAACTCAACGATTGTCCAGAACTTAATAATATTGCAAAAATGATGAATAGAACTCGAGAAATGACACGGTTTCTAATAAGTTCTCAATGTGGTGAATTGAACAGAGTACCTTTAGTCTGTTGTGTTAGTAATAAAGTTCAAAATATAGAAATAACTCCTTCAGTCACACCTCAAACGATTTCTCAGCCAGTAACACAAAAAGTGTTACGTTGGGATTTGCTGCCTCAGAGAAATCGATGTGGTAAACAAGTAACTCATTTTAACATAGCTGGTGGAAATGTTACTGAAATAGACGAATTTCCGTGGATGGCTTTACTTGAATATAGAAAGTTTGGAGTTAATAGAGGATTTTCGTGTGGAGGGATGCTCATAAGTTCTAGATATGTTTTAACAGCCGGTCATTGTATTATTGGAAATATTACCGTGGAAAAAGGAGAAGTGTAGGTATTTAAAAGTTATGACATGCCATTATTATATATATATATATACATAATGTGTGTGCGTGTGTATGTATATAAAAACAATTGTTCTCATTATTATTCAACCTTATATACTTTTCAATGACTTGATTGTTTTAAATATCTTAAAATAATTTTCCTGTTTTATTGATTCTAAGTAAACAATTTTATAGTAAAGAAGTTATATAGACTTAATTAAATAAAATTAATGGTATTTATAGCATCGAATATAATCGTATTTTTTTAAGAGTTCCATTTTCAAAGATAATAAATTTTATTAAGTTACGTAAGAGCCGTTTATATAGAAAAATGAACGAATTTTTATTTAATCAAATATTTTTTCATTTGGCTTTGTACTTGGATAATAAAACACTTGTTTAATTTATTAATGTAGATTTCGGGTACGTCTGGGAGAATATGATGTAACGACATTAACGGACTGTACATACACAGGCGGGTGTTCAGATCCGCCAGTTGATATAGAAGTTGAAGAACGGTTTGTTCATGAAGAATATGATCCGAATTCTATTCACGCACACAATGATATTGGGTTATTGCGTCTTGAGAAAAATGCACCATATAACTGTGAGTATATTTAATAAAAACAACTGTTAAGAAAAACATGTAACAAAAATACTTATTAAAGAAAAATATTTTAAATGTAACGAAAAGAAATATTCTTTTAGATCTTTTAAAAATAATTGATTTAAATTTACATCAGATTTTTTTTATAAATACTGTAATTATTAAAGATAAATTATTTTTTAGCGTTTATACGCCCAATTTGTCTACCAACTCAACCAACAGATATTAGTCTTCCTGGAGATAGATTAGTTATTGCTGGATGGGGAATAATTGATCCTGTAAGAAGTGAGTTTTAATTAATTTTGTTAATCTATTAGAAAAAGTATGTAAAGGAAAAATGATCTTAATTTAATATAAAATTCAATATTTACTTTTAGATACATACAGTTCTGTGAAAATGAAAGTAATTGTTCCTGTAGTAGATCAAAGTAAATGTTCTAGGCAGTTTTTACAAGCTAGAGCTGTTATTATTGACAATCAGATATGTGCAGGTGGTGAGAAAGGAAAGGAAACATGCAAAGGCGATAGTGGAGGTCCGTTAATGAATACAGCAGTCGGAGATACCAATCTCTGGTTTGTAGAAGGAGTTCTTTCATATGGTGTTAAATGTGGGAGTGTGGATTTTCCTAGTGTTTATACAAAAGTGGCTCCATATTTGAGCTGGATTGTAAGCAAAATGAGGCCATAAAATGAAATTTATATTAATTTTTTCTGCCGATACCATGCCATATCAAATATTTAATTTTATCTATGAAGTATTTCAGTCAGTTTGATAAATGTATAAAATAGACTGTGCAAAATCTTATAATGAAATAAAACGAAAGATTAATCAAATCTATTAAATTTCTCATTAATTTTCTGCTGATTATTTTATATAGGGTCATCCAAATGTGACAACTAGATTTGTGTTTTGTTGAAAAGAAACTATACACATGTTTCTTTTTAATAGAATACAAATCTAGGCATCACATTTAGATGATCCTTTATATTGGAGATATGTGTTTGTATTTTGTTTTAATTAACAGAAATTTTTTTTCAGAATATTTATAGAATTTATTTTGAATATTTTGAGAAATAGTGATTTCTAAACAAAATAATTTTCTTGTTTTATGAATGAATTGTCTATTTTTTACCAATTATATTATCTCTAGTCTTGGTCATATTTAAAAAAAAAATATTTATTCACAGATACTTAATTAACTATAACATTTTAAAATTAAAAAAAACATTAATATTGATATTTACTTTAAAAAAATAAATATATAGAAATATTATTTTAATACAAAAAATATATTTAGTTGTAAAATCAGTTTTTGTATTCTATTTTCATGTAATATTTCAGTCATTTGATAACAATTTCAAATGTTTGATATAATTTTATATTTTTGTCAATGCTATTTTTTAAAAGTGTCCATAAAAAATTATGTTTTGTATTTTGTACTATTTAAAATATATGTAATTTATTAAAAATCATTAAAAAAAGCATATTTTTTAACTAAAAAGTAAATAGTTAAATTCCATAGTTGTTCAAATGAAGAATAAAATCCTAATAACAGAAATATAGAAAGAATTGAACAGAGTATATGAAAGATCGATTATTTCAAAATGATTGTAGTTATAAATTTGTATAAATAAAAAAAGTATTTGAAACAACAATTGTAAACTATTTGAAGTATGAATGTAAAAGGACTATTATTTTTGTTTGATTTATTAATAAAAATATGCTAAATCAGATAAAAGTTAGAAATGTTGTCTTATTTTGTATGCAAGAATTTAAATATAGTAAAAATGATTCTAATGAATTTTATGACCTACTAAAAATTATTAAATGAATTTTAAGTAACTTTTTGCTTCTTTCTGAACGTAAAATTAATAGAAGCTTAAAAATTATTAATTAATATGACATTTTAAGTGAACTAATAGATAAGTGTTGAAAGGAATTCACGAATCATTCTTATGAAAATTTATATAGAGTGACACAAATGAGACTGAAAGACAGTAAAGGATAATAAATGATAGTAAGCAAGTAAATTTATGTCTAAAGTGTTCAATCTCATTTGGGTTACCCTATATTATATTATCTTGTTTTGTTATCAATTGCTTGTTCTTGCTGTAATGATTGTACTTTAATATTTTTAATATTAAAATGATATGAGATAATTATTTTTCTTCTTATTATATTTGTTTCTTTTACAAGTACCCTATACATTTTTAAAATCAAATAAGGTGAAAATTAAAATTGTTTAATTATATATATATATATATATATATATATATATATATAATAAATAATACTTTCTGAATTGATTAAGATATAAATTTGAATTCCATACAATTGTTTATCTTAAATATAAAAAAGTGAAAAATTACTAAGTTACAAAAGAAAAATATAAACTGTATTAAATCATATTATGTTATTTCAACTAAATTAATATTAATTTTAAATAATTTATAAATTCAATCTAAAATTATTTTTTATGAAATATTGAATCTAATAAGTTTATGAAGTACGGAATATTCAAAGAAATATTCAATATAAATTATATAAACTAAAAATATACATTGAGTATTTTTTTAAATATATTATTGACATATAAAGATATTAAACGTTTTATTCACATCCTAAAGAAATATTTAAATCTGAATTATAAGTCTATTACTTTTTATAAAAGTCCCACAACTGTATTTATAAAATATGTGTGTGGGGTGAATAGTTTGATTTTAACATATAAAAAAAATAAAATATAAAGATATATATATTCATTGCATTTATATAGATAAAAATTAAAAATTATATCTTTTTGTAAATTTAATTTAAATGTAATATTAACTTTATCGTCTGATAACAAATTATTATCTTATATTGCGGTTTTGTTATTTTTATTATTTTCATATTTTTAATTTATTGTGGTTAAGAAGTTTATTTAATAAGATATTACATATGATAAAATATGGATTATATATACAGATACACTATACCTAAATTTACTTATTTATTTATATGCAGGGTTGTGCTTCTTAAAATATAAATTTGTATGGTGAACGCTAACACGAAATGCATATTGAATATGTAATTGACTCATTCACAATAATACAATTGCTATATATCATTAATGAATTTACATACATACAATAAAATATACAAACGATAGTTTAATATATTTATACAAAGCGATTTATAGATGATGATAATAGTCAACAAGACACCGCAAAACAGGAAAGCAGTAGTGGTCTGCTTATAAAATCTTGTTAATATAAAAACAACGTCGCATTCTCTGAGAACGTTTATAATGTTGAAGACGATTGTCTACATTATTTAACTTACGTTGTGTATGGGATAGTAACTTGGACTGGCAGATTGTTGTCGTGTGTATAGTAAAGAATAGAAAAGTTTGCACTGAATAATATTTACAAAATGTTGTTACTGTTTTTTCTGATTACTTTAATTGGAACTACTTTTGCACGTAAGTCAATTCATAATTTGTTTACATTTCTATATATACATAGTAATATGACTACTATAAGTTCATAAATGATTTATACCTAAAATAGAATATTTTATACGAAAATATTTATTATAACTTAACGTTAATATAAAAGCATTTATATAATTATTAATTTATTCAAATATTTTCATCAAAGAGCAGTTGAGTTTATATATGTTTATTCTTTCGGTGTAATAAATACAAATTGCAATTAATTAAAAAATATTAAAAAAGTTAACGATTTAGTGATAGATATTAGAACGATAAGCAAAACTTGATTTTAATATAAGAAAAGAATAAATTTTCATTTAAATTATCAAAAAAACTGTAGAATATATTAATTTAGATGAACTACAATCAATTTAAAAGTGAAGATTTTTGTTAATGAATTATAATGCTGTTAATAAATAGAATTATAAATATTTTCAGAAAATCTTTTAAATACCAGATCTAAAATAAATAAATAAAAATTGTATTTTAATTTTGAACTTTTTGTTAGTTTTATATAAAAGTCTGATTTTAATCAAATTTATGTATTATTTCTTATATATATATATATATATATATATATATATATATATATATATATATATATATTATATATATATGGCATAAGTATAAGTATTTATTTCAATAGGAATAAATTCATAAAAAATATACAAAATGTGAAATAAATTAATAAAATATTTAATAAACCATTGGTATGATCTGTTATTGCATTTGAATACTGATTAGTTTATAGAAAAATTATTTTTTAGTGAAAAAATCAATTGATAACCTTTTAGTTTATCGTTAGATAATAGTGAATAAATAATTATTGAATTATTATTACATATTCATATATATGAGTATTTATATTCATATATATATATATATATATATATATATATATATATATATATATATAATTCTCACTATGGAAAATAATACCATGCGTACTATTCTGTTCGGTTACCTTGCACATATCTGTTGTCTGTATTTAATATTTTTTATAAGAAACCATTTGTAGAATAACCAGTTTCATTTAGAGGTCTTTTAATTCTTATTGTATTTAGAATTGAGGAAAGGTCTCACTTTATTTTATTTAATCATATGCGAATCTACAATATCTGACTTTTTAAAAACATGTTATTATTACACATTGTAGCAGTCGTCTATTTACACATTTGGGTTTTTCTGAAGAACATTATTCCAATAAATATTAATCGTTTTGTTTTTATTGAAAACTTTCCGTTTGCAATGAAAAAAATAATTTCACATTTTTTTTCTTTTATAAAATATAATTTATAAATAATAAAGTTTGATTAATTATGTACACACACACACACACACACACATAAATATATATATAATAATATACATAAAAATAATAAAATGAATTATAACTAGTTTAATATAAAAGTTCTTATTTTATCTGTTTAGATTCGCTACTAAAGAAAAATAAGTTTATTTTATGTCATTAAAAATGAATCAAAAATATTTCGACATTCTCAAATTGTTCATTATTTGTTCTTTTCCACAGATTAAATAAAACAATAATACAATACAAAATATTAATTTTATTTTTGAAAATAGTTTTTTTAAAAAAAATATATATTTTTTGGTGAATAATAATTAAAATATTCGACAGTTTTACTAATTTACATATATATATATATATATATATATATATATATATAATTTTTGTTGATTGTTTTTAAATGGATTTACAATCATAAAACTAAGGAATATTTATATGTATTTTCTTTGAAGATTGTAAATTTCATCTAATATATAATAGATTAGTCATATTATAAATAAATTAATCAAAATAGTACTAGATAGTTTATTCATATCGTTATTTAAATTATTTGATTTGTAAATAAAAATAAATTGATATAAATAACAAGATTTTTTTACAAATATAAGTGATACTA
This sequence comes from Neoneuromus ignobilis, assembly GCA_029203775.1. Taxonomy (NCBI): domain Eukaryota; kingdom Metazoa; phylum Arthropoda; class Insecta; order Megaloptera; family Corydalidae; genus Neoneuromus; species Neoneuromus ignobilis. Next base: position 16,645,621 of record CP092094.1, on the reverse strand, counting down.
TTTTTTATAAAAACAATATAAATATTAAAATACACTGTTAGGAATTTCAAAAGAATGTACAGTAATTTTAGAATTGTTCAAAGATTATTATTTTGATGAAAACTGTAAATCAAAAATTTACATGGTATTTTTTTAAGTACTTTTACAAAAACTTATTATCGGAAATAAAGATTTCATATTTTATATGAATTATTATATATTACTTTGAATGAATCTAATATAGTTTAATAAACAGTTCGTAGATTAAAGATAAATGGTGCAATGAACTCGTTTTTTTTTAGTAAATATGCTTTAGGGTATATTTGACTTTTATTAATTTATTTTGTTGTTAAAATAGTTTACATGCCTAATTTTTTTATAATTTCAATAAAGACGAATGTATTGATTTATTTTTGAATTTTAAAATACATATTACTAAACCATTAATTACTATTTAATTTATTTTATAATAATAATTACATAGTGGCTAATGATTTCTTTTACTAAAAAATAATTTTTTATCTTTGCATCGTTCAAAAAGTCATTAAACTTTATTTTTAAATTATAATTTTTTTTCAATTTTTTTTTGTACATTTCGTTTATTGTAATATTTATAGTGAATATTCGTATATGTAGTGAATTTGTGGAACATGAAGTAAATTTTAAAGAATTTAATTATTATTATTCTTATATTACCTAAATAACGTTTATTAACTACTAAAATTGCTATTTAGTAAAATGTTTACAATAGCACCTAAGCTTTATTAGAAGGTTTTTTTCTAATGAAAGAATTATTTAATAGGTTGAAAAATATTAGTTTTAAGGAAATAATTCTAATAAATAAAATATGTCTTTTAAAGTATTTCTTTTAATTTTATAATTTTTCATCATTGATCTTGATGCTTTTATTTTATTTTTTTTTAATATTTTTGTAAGCAAAAGTAAAACTTTTTCTTATTTATAAACGTATAATATTTTTTGAAAACCTTTTGTACATCATTTTTACACAATGTAACTTATGACAATAATGACCTCGACATACTTTAGAAAGGATTGGTAAATTAAATTAAAATTAATATTTAACACATAATTTATTAATATGTGTTTTAAAATTAAACACATATTACGATATTAAGATGAATATTTACATTTTTTGAGAATAATATAATTTTATATAATGTATTTTTTAATTTCGAAATAAAATTCCCCTTCGTTTATTGTATTTTTAATTCGGTTGATTTTTTATCCAATTGTAATAAAGAAAAGTAAATCAAGTTAAGCAATATGAACAACATTATTAGTTATTTGGATTTGTATTATTATACAACTTTTGATGACAGTTATTTAAATTGATAAAAGTATTTTTTTAATTATTGTATAATTTATTTCAAAATCTGTAAATATAAATAAAAAGCAAATATTTATACTTAATTTCAGAACTAAATTCAGCATGTAATACACCAAATGGAGAATTAGCTACATGTGTATCAATTGTTGACTGTCGAGTTTTACGAGAATCTTTACAATCACCTACGAGATCTCAAGAAGCAACAAGATTTTTGCAAGCCTCTCAGTGTGGAAAAGTAGGGCAATTACCATTAGTATGTTGTGGTTCTGTTGCTAGATATCAAATAGTAGCAGGAACTTCAGCACCAGTAACAGAACCTACATTGCACTTTGAAGCGTTGCCTTCAAGAGATCGATGTGGAAGACAAGTAGCAGGATCACGTATTTTAGGAGGTGAAGCTACAGGTCTTGAAGAATTTCCATGGATGGCACTACTAGAGTACCAGCAAAATGGCCGTAATAATGGATTCTCATGTGGAGGAGTTCTTATTAGTCCAAGATATATTTTAACTGCTGCTCATTGTGTCGTTGGACGAATTCGAACTGAAATTGGAACAGTGTAGGTGCAGTAATGTAATAAGTATATACATATATATATATATATATATATATATATATATATATATATACACATATAATTTATTAAAATTGGGCAATAGTAACTTTTTTTTTAAAAAAAATAATAGTACTTAAGCTTAGGATATATGATTGTGTTTTTCTTATTTATTTATTTTTAAAAATAAATAATAAATTCATTTTGACTTTCATTATAATTTTCTGTAAATACTTTACAGATTTCGGGTTCGTCTTGGCGAATATGACACAAGTAAAGATCGAGACTGTTTACCGGACAGTGGATGTGCTGATCCACCTGTGTATATAAATGTGGCTGAGAGAATAAGTCATCCAGACTACAATGACAATTCTATTCATCGTTACCATGATATAGCATTATTACGACTGGAATCAGATGCGCCTTACACAAGTAATATTATAATACTATTATATATATATATATATATATATATATATATGTGTGTGTGTATTCTAAATATTTTAATCGTTTTTATAGCATTTATACGTCCAATTTGTCTTCCAACACAAACAAGTGACGTAGCAAAAACTGGAGATAAACTGTTTGTAGCTGGATGGGGACAAATTAATCCTGAAAATCGTAAGTTCATATTTTAATACATTTGTAATATTTAAAAGAAACTTTTCATTTTTAACTAAAATAGATTTCACTAGACAAAACGTTATTTAATTGTTTTTTTTTTAAAAAAAATATTTCGTTCAAATAAATATTATATATTATTAAAAAAAATCTCTCTCTCTCTCTATATATATATTGTATATATTAATGAAATATAATTATAATCTGATAATTATAGAAAATTTGATAAAAAAAATATTACAGAAACGTATAGTTCAGTGAAACTAAAACTAGCCGTCCCCGTGGTCGAAAGAAGACAATGTGCAGATACATTTTCAAGAGCTGGAGCGACAATAGGAGCTAGGCAGTTATGTGCTGGTGGCGAAGCTGGTAAAGATTCATGCCGTGGTGATAGTGGAGGTCCATTGATGAATACAGTACCGGGAAATTCAGACCTTTGGTATGTAGAAGGAATTGTTTCATTCGGTGTGCGATGCGGTACAGCAGGATGGCCAGGTGTATATACAAAAGTATCTGAATACATGAACTGGATTTTACAAAATATAAGAGTATGAATATATTGAATGAATACTGGTACCAATTCAACTGACCACAAATTACTTTGCTGTATTTTTTACATTATATTTACAACAATTCGTATTTGTATTCAAATTATTTTTTTTCGTAATGCAATAATAATCAATTAAATTATCAAAATATTTTTGATATGTGACCATATAATGTAAATATTGTGATGATTTTTTTTCAAATAAAATATTAAAGTTTTAATTGACTTATTGAATTTTTAACACTTATTTGAATTATAGTCAGAATGTGATACAAAAGTAAGTAAATTTATTTTTAGTTTTATTTATTTTATAAAAAATACTACGTGAGAGTCAACTTAATATATAAATAATTATATATACAGAATTAAAACGTTTTAAGTGATTTTTTTAACAAAGAAATCGCCAAAGAAATTTGTTTTTTATTAATCCATTACATAATTATTATATGATATATAATATACAAATATATATGCTGACATTAATCTAATGCCTTTAATTTCTTTTTAATATATTCTAACACATTATATACTTGTGTAAAAATAAAACAGGTTTTTTATTAGAGAAATAGTTATTTATTTTTAAAAAATATTAGGAAGTAATTGTTTTAATAGTATATACATTTCTATAGAAAGTAATAGTACTCTTTAAGAATTTTTGAATTATTATTCTATCAAAAATAATTCATCTTTTATTTTTTTATTATTTATTTTAATTAAAATGTGCTAGAAGTACAAAATTTAGATCAGTAACTAATCTAAAATTATTAAATTATTAATTTACATAGGTGAAATTAATCATAAATGTATAACTGTAAATTATCAATTGTGTAGATTATTTTACAAAAATATGATATATTAAATATAGTAGGGAATTTTTATTATTCGATATATATATATATATATATATATATATATATATATATATATATATGTGTTTTTTTTATATATATACTCATATAAATATATTTGTTATCAATTTTTTATAGAAGAGAACTAAAGGTCTTTAGTCAGATAAATTCAAATAAAGATAAATGTTATGAATTTTAATAAAAATACTTATAATTGTTTGGTCTTTATGTTGCAAATCATCTGAAAACATTTTGTACTGAAATTTCGACAAGTGTGTTTGTGCATTGTATAAAATGAAAAATCAATTAAATTTATTACTGTTCATAGTAGTGTTAATTGGAAATGTATCTTCACGTAAGTAAATTATTTTTAAAATACTTTAATGAATTTTAGCTTTCTTATTAACTCAAAATTATGTATTTTTATTAAATGTCGAAGTTATTAATATTTTTTTATTAATTAATATAAACATCTGTAATTCCTAGAAATATAGTTTATAATTTATTTATATATTCATAATTATAAAAATGTGTATATAATTATTTTTGTTTGAACTATTAAATGTGTTGATAATAATATAAGAATTGATTCCAATTTTAAATATTCCTTCTTAAATAGGATTTTTTTTTTAATACAATACAAAAGTTATATTAATAGAATTGTTTTTTAGAATAAATACACTTATTTTCTTAATATTATTTTTGACTCAAATAATATTTTTTTAGTAACTTTGAACATATAAAAACATATTCTAATAGATTAACTTTTTCGTGTGAAAAACTTGAAATTTAATATATTTGATAATTTTATTATTTTTTAATTACTGTATTAACACATTATTATAAATAATTTTAAATTCATTTTTAATAATTGTTATTAAATAATTTTGATTTTTTTTATACACATATGTATCATCATCATCATCATAACGCCCACATATATATATATATATATATATATATATGTATATATATATATACTCTGAAAATAAGAGAAAAGATATATTTATAAATAATAAATTAATATTATTTTTTTATTGAATTATGTTTTTTAAATTTTGTATAGAATAATATTTTCTTGTAGAAAAAGATAATTATTTCGTGGCAAGTATTATAATACTTTTTTATAAAATTAATAAAGAAAATCGATTAGTTTTTACAAATAAAAATTTAAAAAAAGTAATATAATTTTTATTCAAAATTATATTTAAATTTATTATCATATATAATATATTATCATATATAGTAAAATTACTTATATATTTATTATAGAATTGAATTCCGCATGTAATACTCCGAATGGAGAAAGTGCAACTTGCAAATCGATTCGCGATTGTAGAATACTTTTAAACTTAGTGGTATTGCAATCTAGAACAACACAGCAGACGCAGTTTCTTCGAGATTCACAATGTGGAACTGTGGGAAGAGATCCTTTAGTTTGTTGTGGTACTCTTGACAATTATAGAATATTAAGGACTGCAATTCCGAGTACAGAACCCACATTAAATTGGAATGTATTACCTTCTCGAGATAAATGCGGAAGACAAACTTCTTCATCTCGTATATTAGGCGGTGAGAAGACTGCGCTTGAAGAATTTCCATGGATGGCAATGCTTGAATATAGAATGCGGGGTGTTAGCACTGGATTTTCTTGTGGTGGTGTACTAATTAATTCCAGATATGTTCTTACAGCTGCACATTGTATCGTAGGACAAATCGCTCAATATGTCGGAGAAGTGTAGGTTTATCTTATTTGTGGAGGTTATAAGTTATTCAAAAATATTTTTCATCTAATTTATTTGATAAATTTCGCAAAAATCTTTTGTTTAAATTGCAATAAAATAAACAATAAATTGCAATTAAAATGAAAAATTAAAATAACAATTAAATTCATTAATTAAATTATTTAAAATAACAATTAAATTGCAATTAAATTAATTTAAATTGCAATTAAAATAAACAATATTCATATCTTGAAAATATCACCAAAATATAAGTAAAGTTTAAAATAAAAAATAACCATTTGAATTTTAAAAAAATAAAATATAGAAATGTTGTTTCATATATAGACAAGACAAATAAATATATCTTAAAGTTAATTCATTTACTTAGGTAAATACTCATGTTATTAAATATATATTTATTGAACAATGAATAGAGAGAGACTGATTACATACATATATTGTAAAAATGTTTATATTGTTAATATTAAATTTAAAGTTCTATTTTTTATGAATATCTATTATGAAGGAATTACATTTTTCGTAACATTATTTAAATATATACATAACGTATTTAGTAAATAATTGATAGAAATGTATGGCTAATTCAAAGTTAATTAACGATTAGATTTCAAGTACGTCTTGGTGAATACGATACAAGTCAACCTACAGATTGTACACCAGATAGTGGATGCGCTGATCCACCAATTAATATACTAGTAGAAGAACGCATTCCTCATACTGGTTACGATGATAATTCAATAAGTCGTTATCACGATATTGGCTTATTACGTCTCGCGAGAGAAGCACCATATACAGGTAATTTTATTTTTTCATACAAAAATAAAGATGTAAATAACAGTACAGTAAGAAAATTCTCGAAAGAAAATTAAATTGCATAATTTTATAAAAAAACACAAATAATGAGAAAAAGTTATAATTCAGAATGATAATTTGACTAAAATATTATTATTTTTTTTCATTATTATTCTAACTAAACATTTTTTATGAAAATGTTCAATAATTACTTATTATCCATATTTCGTATAATTAATAAATATATATTCAGAAAAAATATATTTTCTAAAATTATTCATCAATGCAGTTTTCAATTTTTGTATAAAAATATTTTTTTTTCATTAAAGTTTAACACGTTTTTATATTTTTTTTATTTAAATAATGGTTTTTTATTTATATTAACAATAAAATTACATGTTTTAATTTGGAAACGTCAGTAATATAATTTTATTGAAAAATATTTGAAATCGTCAATTACGTTTGGAAAAATAATATAAATACAATTACTTTATAAATGTTTATTAGAACTATTTTAATTATATCATATCAAAAATATAATAACTTTTGTAGCAACAATGAGTAGGAGTCAAAGGAGATAAAATTTAGAATTACTTTGTTTTAGTTTAGTGGGTAAATATTAAATGTATAAAAAATATGAATATTTAATCATTGAATATATATATATATATATATATATATATATTTATAAATCAACTTTTTATTTTAGCTTTTATACGACCAATTTGTCTTCCAACTAACAAAAATACAGATTTTGCTACATATGGAGATAAATTATATGTTGCTGGTTGGGGAAAAATGGAGAACAGTATGTTAAATTTTCAATTTCAATTTAATACTTATTTATTATCTTCAATGATTGATTTATATATGGTCACATATTTATAATTTAGATGTTAAATAAAACATATTATTTTTAAATATTTTGCATAGATTTTTGTAAATTATGAAATTAAAAATGAATTAAATAATTAAATTAGTATCAATTAATTAAAATAAACTAATATGATTATACTTTTTAGATTCTTTTAGTACGATAAAATTGAAGCTAGCTGTACCTATAGTTGAACAAACATCGTGTTCAATAACTTTTAGAAATGCTGGAGCTACACTAAGGTCAAGTCAACTATGTGCTGGAGGCGAACCTGGCAAAGATTCTTGTCAAGGTGATAGTGGTGGCCCTTTGATGAACACGGTACTTAATAGTGCGAACATTTGGTACGTCGAAGGTATTGTCTCGTTTGGCTTTAAATGTGGATCACCCGGTAAACCAGGAGTTTATACGAAAGTTTCTGAATATATGACATGGATATTGACTAATGTGAGAAATTAAGAAATAACAATATTATTGATTAAATTGAATTTGACTATAATATTTATATAATATTATTCAAATATCCATGAAGTAAAGTAATGCAAAGATAGGATTTTAAATTTTATGTTTAATAATTTTTGTCAATAAAAAAATAATTTATATGTATTTCAACAATTTTGAATTATAAATTTAAAATCATCGTAATAAATAAAAAATAAACTACCTTTTTATGAAATATTTTAATTTGTATAATTCTTTCTACACTGTATATATATTTGTAGATGAAATCATATATATATATATATATATATATATATATATATATATATATATATATATATTATAATTATTATTATATTTAAATAAATTTTTTATTTGATATAACAAGTAATCATTAATGTTTTCCTGATTGAATTTATCCTTAACAGTTTTAGGTAAGTTGACTTCGAGTACATAATAATTAAATTTGAATTTTTTCCTGCTTATATATATATATATATATATATTTATATATATAGGTGTTTTTTAAGCGTTATAGAAATTTAAATTGAATCCCTATCGAAACTTTTATCTAATCTAAAAAACATTCTTTATATGCATGTGTGTATATGTATGTATGTATGTATATGTATATATATATATATATATATATATATATATATATATATATATATATATATATATATATAGACTGCGTTTTAAATTAGATAGAACTTTTGATAGGGATTCAATTTAAAGTACTATACGCTTAAAAAACATCTTATATATATATATATATATATATAAATGTAAAGAGAGGTGTGGATGGAGAGGGGGGGTGGAGAGAGTGATAGGACTAAAGCAGATATTAACTGAGATTGTTATAATTTGGTTTCTAAACTGATTAATAAAAAATATCAACTACAACGGAATCTACTTTTCTTTTTTTTCATTATGTTTACTAATTTTAATTTTAGTCAGACTTTTTGTCGTCAATTATAAAAATTTATAAATGTGTTTTTATAAAGATTTAAAAATGAGTTTAAAACAGTATTGAGATTTATACAAAAAATATTTTCTTATAAATAATAGAAATGAATATACTTAGAAAAACTACGAGAAAAACTAAAAAAGATAGAATTAGAAACATTACCAAAAAAGTAATGTTTCAAAATGTACGTTGTTTAAGAAAAGTACAATTTTACATATATATCTGAATGGATGAAATTATAAGAAAATTGCAGATAGAATACATTATAAGATTAAATGAAAATCAAATTGTAAAAATGGTAAAAAAACGCGAGGTTGAAGCATAAATGTCCTAATAAAGGATGACGAGATAATATTTGAAAAAGATTATTAAGAATGTGTGCTGTAAGAGAATGCTTATATAAAAAATGAAGATATATATATATATATATATATATATATATATATATATATATATATATATATACACATACTACGCAGTACAAGATAAAGAGTATAAACATGTATATCGTGTTAAAATTGTTTGAATTTTGTAGTGAAACAAATTGACAGTAATATAGTTATTGAGTCAAGTTATATATAAAATGGAATTAAATCAGTGTTTATTGCTACTGGTGATTTTTGCAGGCTCTATAACAGCACGTAAGTGAAATTTTAAAAAGTATCTATTTCAGATACCTGTACAGAGATCTTTATTTACTAAAATATTATAAAATACTTATTAAAAAAAAGTTTTGAATATTTATATATTGCCTCATTCTTCCAATTTGACAAACTCATATTAGTATATTAATTAATTTTATTGTCCTGAAGTACAAATTATTTTATCAAAAGTTAAATGGATTTTTTATGAACAATATCCATTTAAAAATTATTTTGATAAAAGAATAAAATGCTAATGTTTAATGTTTTAAAGCAGTTGACACTATCTGTAGATATGTGCATTCATGTCATTGAATAAAATCTCAAATACTTATTATTTTATTATTATATATTAATATCTTATTATTATATATTATACTTATTATCTCTAATAATTATAATTTTGCAGTATTTTTATAAAAAAATTTAAAATACTGAATATTTAAGTGTAGTACTACTTTAGCCTTTAAGTAGTTTTTATTTTCAGAATTGGATTCCAGATGTGTTACTCCAAATCAGGAACAAGCTACTTGTATAAAACTTAATGATTGTTCCATCCTCTCTGCTGTGTTATCTAATCACGGTAGACCAAAAGAGCAAACACGATTTCTGTTACAATCTCAGTGTGGTTCAATCGGTAAAATAATATTAATTTGTTGCGGCTCATTTGATAATTTTCGACAGGCAAAAGCAAAAGCCGCCCAAAGATTTAAATTCAACGACAATTTATTACCGTCTAGAAGTATGTGTGGAAGACAGGTTTCAGGATCTCGAATTATTGGCGGTACTGAGGCTGGAATAGAAGAATATCCATGGATGGCACTAATAGAATATGAAAAGTTTAATCGAAGTGTAGGATATTCTTGTGGAGGTTCTCTTATCAATTCAAGATATATTTTAACGGCTGCACATTGTGTGATTGGAGAGATAGTTAGAAGAGTCGGAAAACCGTAATTTTGTTAATAGTCTATTTTTTAACATGAAGAATAATAATGTTTAACTAAATTTTAATTATTATTTAATATCTTCTTAAAAAATTACATTTAATAATCTTTTGGATTAGAAATATATTTTTTAATTATAGTCAATCATTAATTGTTTTAAAATTCATTGAAGAAAAAATACACTCCAATTTTTTTTTATTTTATGATTTAAAAGTATATATATTCAATTTAAAATATGTAACTATTTTTAAAAATTTTCAACATAACATAATTAGATATTTATCGTGCAGTTATAGAGTTCGTCTTGGTGAACATGACACTACAAAAGGAATCGATTGTCAACCAGATAGTGGTTGTGGAAATCCACCATTAGATGTAGATATTGAAGAAACTATTCCTCATTCAGAGTACGACGATTCCGACAAGAGTCGTCAAAACGATATTGCGGTTTTACGTTTAGTAAGAGAAGTTTTATTTACAGGTAAAAATATATATTAATTAATAAAAATGATTCTAAAAGAATTTTTTTTAGAATTTATACGACCGATTTGTCTTCCAACTGAAACAGATGTAACTGAACCAGATGATAGATTATTTATAGCAGGATGGGGCAAAACTGGAAATGTTGGTGGTAAGTCATAGAATATCGTAATATTTCTACAAGTATTTTAGAGATATAAAGAAATATTGCCAATATAATGTTTTACACTAGAGTTTGGTTATTTTAAAAGCAAGAATTTACTATTATTTTTTAATTGAAAAAAAAATTAAATCTTTTTTTTGAACGATTTTAAAACTGATAAGGGGTTTTTAATAGACTTCATATTTTATTTACATACTATTGTTTTTTATATTTTCAAAATTCAATAAATAAAATAATTTTGTTTAGTATAATTAAAATATAACAAGATTTTTATTTTTGAATTCATTTATGCAATTTATTGTTTTACTTTTTAAATATGTTTACATTTCCTAAATACAATAAATATAATATTTTTAGCTACATCCACAGTCAAATTAAAAACAACTGTTCCTATAGTTCGTCAAACAGACTGTGTAGAAAAATTTCAAAAAATAGGTGCAGTTGTCACTAGGAAACAGATATGTGCAGGTGGTGAAGCTGGAAAGGATTCTTGTCAAGGAGATAGTGGCGGTCCATTGATGAATACAGTATCAGGAAACGCAAACATTTGGTATGCTGAAGGTATCGTGTCCTTCGGCGTGAGGTGTGGTGCACAATCGTGGCCAGGAGTTTATACAAGAATTTTAGAATATGTCGACTGGATTAAAGGGAATATTAGAGAATGAATAATAAGTAAAACATTACACAATTGTTTTATATTAAAATAATTTTGTCATATATTTTTAATAAAAAATCGACTGTATTCAAAACCTATATATCTCTCTCTATAATCTAATATAAAGAGATTACAGATTTAAATGTTTATAAATTGTTTCGATTTAATTAATTTTTACTTTATTATAAAAACAAATTTGAAAACATGTTTTCGAGGATAATTTCTACATTTTATTTTTTTTCTTATATAAATGCTATTCATTTTATTATTTGTTCTCTTGTATTGAATTAATATAGTAAGTGTAGAACCTAAGATTGTATTCAAAAGTAAAATGAAAAATAAAATTTTTAAATTCAAATTCAAATGAAATTTATTGATCTAATATATACATATACAAATTGTCTACAGTAAATGGGATATGAATAAGATGTGGTGTGTTATTTGTGAAAATATTATACCAGTGTAAGTGAGAGCAGGTGTTTGTATTGTGATGTTTTGATGTTTTTGAAGGTATGTCTTTAGGAAAATTTTCAAAAAACCTTTCAAGAAATTTTCAACTTGCTTTGAAAAAATAAAATTTGTTTAGCAGTAATATAAATAGAGGATTTTAATATATTTTTTTACATACTTTTATTTTTATTCGACTAATTTAAAAAAAATATTTTAATTACACTTGTTTAAAAATTGTAATTAATTTTTAAATAAAATTCTAAATTTATTTCAAATATAATGCAACAAAAATATACAATAATATTTTTATTATGAACAAATTAAAATAAATAAAAATGATAATTTAAACAGATTTTTTTTTAATAATAAATAAAAAATATCAATTTATACGTAACTGAAATAATCAAATATCATCTTTAATTGATTGTACAAAAATATGATTAATGCATTAATTATAGACAATTAATTATTAATAGATTTCAAAATTTTATACATAATTTATAATTTAGAGATATTCTTCTTACTCAGAAAGCTATAGATAAAAATATTAATATAATTCTTATGACAACAAAGTAAATATTAATTCTATTATAAACAACTAATTACTTTTATTGACAATAACATTGTATAAAATTACAAATAAAGTTGTATATGCGCATACACACACAAATGTGCATATATATATATATATATATATATATATATATACAGATTGAAATTAAATTTTAAATCACATAATTACTTTGGATTTTCCAAAATGAGATAACTCTAAAAATGAAACAAATATTATCTATTAATAATATATAATAATTACATATTGTAAAAAATAAGTTAATTGAAGAGTTTATTTAAATTATCTTTTTAATTTTTGTTTTTTAATGATTATCTATATAAAAAAATTTATATCAAAATATGATTTATTACATTTAAATAATTTTTATGATTATATATATATATATATATATATATATATATATATATATATATATGATATTTTTTAATACGATAAAAATTAAATTTTACAAAAATAATATTTCATTGAATGTAATATATTATATATGAGCAAATATTTTAATAATGACTGTTATTTAAATTAATTCGTCTTTGGGTATTATTTCTCGATGTAAGGAAATAATTGTTTAGGAAATAATAATAATAATAATAATTTTCCTAGTAGTGTATCTTAAATACGTTCAAATATTTTTTTTTTAAATCAATGCATAGAAAACGAAGTATAAAAACAAGGTTTTCATATTATTAATTAAAATAAAACCGTACAACGAATCAAAATGAATCTTTTGTATACAGTATATAATATCTTTGAATAGTTGACGATCCACCGCATTGAATTTGTTGTATACGACATTCAAGGCATGTGATTATTTTAATCTTGGTTTGTTATTTAGTTGTCGTCAGAGAATTCTGATAGATAGACGATTATATTATTTATCCATGAAAAATTAACAGTAATTAAAAATGAAGAATTACACAACAGTGTTGTTATGTTTGGCAGTTATCATTTGGAGCGTTAGTGCACGTATGTTAGATTATTTTATTATTTTCAAATGGGTTTTTACTCTTTTTTAAGTCATACATATATATATATATATATATATATATATATATGTAAACACATACACACGTTATTAAAAATTTTTTGTGGAATAAATTTTTATTTGTATAATTGTATTAAAAGAGATGAGGAAAAATTAAATACTTAGTTAATCAAAACAAAATTAAAACATAATTATACAATGAAAAATATAAGACTTGAATTATTAATCTAATTTTAAAAATAGATATAATTTTTATCTATCGACTTATTTATAATTTTAATGTGTTTATGAATTTTAAATTAAAATAAAATTTGTGTTTTTAAAATACTTCGTATGATAAAATTGATGTATAGTTTTTATGTATATTTGTTTAATTTTCTATACATATTTACAAATGTCAAAGTGTATTTATATTTAATGATGATTTAATTTTTTGTTGTCAACAGTTAAGTTGTTTTTTTAAGTTATAAAAATTTATTTTCGGTTTTTAAAATTCTTATTCAATGTTACACCGACTTATTTCTTAAATTAATAGAGTTTTTATTTAAATAATAGATTATTTTGTTAGTTTTTCTCATATTAATTTGTATATTGAATAAGATTACATTTAAGATATAGAATAAGGATTTTTTTTGTTTCTTATATTTTAATTTATAATTTAATAAATATGCTTTTCGTTAAATTTATTATATAAATATAAAAAATATTATATTACGATGTATAAGACAATTGAATATATTTAGAATCCTTTTTATAGACAAAGTATAAAAAGGTTTAAACTATGCAAGGTTTGATATGTCAGTGTTAAGTGATAATTATAAATATATGTAAATTAAAATAACTTTTTTTACGGCAATAATGCATATAAAAATAATCTATGATTCACAAAAGTTAAAACTCACACATACATACATATGTATTATACACAAAGTACATATATATATATATATATATATATATATATATATAAACTTAATTATAAAATGTCATATAGATCAAAGTTCAATGTTTTGATAAAAAACCATAAGGGTAGATAAGTATTCAAGGTTAGAAACATATATTTAAATAAGAAATTACTTATTTATTTATTTGAAAAATATTATTTTTAATTCAAGAGTCAAAAATAAATATTAACAATTATTATGCATTTCATTAATTTTTATTACGATGTCTAGAAAGTTAGGGTCGATTCTTTAAACAAAATCTAATACATCAAACTTAGATACATGTTTATTTATTTATACGATTTCATTTCATAATACTTTGCTTTCACGCAACTCCAAGATATTATAAAATTTGAGGTTTCTAGGTGAAAAAATTCATAAGGTATTTTTAGGTCATGTAGATGAAGTAGCAAGTTTCAATTTTTTTTCGGATAATCGATAAAAATAAGGTCTGTATTTATGTGATGGAAATGATATAATTTCTATCATCTTGTTCTGCATGTTTTTTTTTAAAATAATGTCTTTAGTTCATCTAAGCGCAACCAATGTTTATTTGAATGTATTGATTAATTGTTTAATAGAAGTTCAAAATAAATTATTCTTTTCAAATTCTAGCACAAAATGTTATTTGACAAATAAATATATTTAGTAATTTGTCGATTTTTGTTTTTACTTGGATTTTTTTCAAAAGAACATTTTGAACAATATTATTTTTGTAATTCATAATGACTCTTTTTGAGTTTCGTTGATTATTATGTTTTGACTTATATTCAATTTTATCAAGACCTGTGTAAATTGTAATATAATTAAAAAATCATATATATATATATATATATATATATATATATATATATATATACATAAATTTTAATGTTTTTCAGGAAATTATAAATATTTTCCTCTTAATTTTAAAGAAAATTTTATTTTTTTATACAATAAAAAATAAAATAATATACATTTTAATGGAATCTTTGTTTAGACAAATTGTTCTTTCTCCAAATTTAATTTGCTATATTTATAAGTAATTGGAAAAATAGTAAGCAATAAAACTTACATGTAATAAAAAAATAAATTTAATTTTTACTATTTATGAAGAAAATAATTAATAAAATAATAACATTCTATGTGTTATTATTTAATTTACTTGGAGTAATTAATTTTTATTATATAGCTGATCACAAACTATCTTCTTTTTTATCAAGTTCTGTTTGTGACACGTAAATAAATTTTGCAATAAAATGCCCAATAATATATTCTAAAATGATTAGATAATAATAGTTAGGAAAATTATTTTTTGTTAATTTAACATATAATATTTAAATATACTATATAGAATATTTTTGTACCAATTGAATACATATTTTTGAAATATGTAATTTAATATCATTAATTAAATAATTTTAAAAAAGTATTAAATTGTGTTTGTGTCTATATATGTGCATGGATAAAAATTAAAAAAAAGAAATAACAAGAATATTTACTTAATATTCTTCAATTACAGAACTCAATTCCCAATGTCAAACACCTAATCAAAAAAATGGAGTATGTATGTCAATATATAATTGTTCAGTTCTTTTGAATGTTTTGACTTCCCCTACACGGACTCAACAACAAACTGAATTCCTTCAAGTATCGATGTGTGGATCAGTAGGGAAAACACCTTTGGTTTGTTGTGGTACAGAAAACAATTTCTTAACAACTACTACGCCTGCAACAGTATTTGATAAAAGAGCTTCTTTAGAATTATTACCATCTAGGTCAAAATGCGGTAAGCAAACATCCACGTCACGTATTCTTGGGGGTGAAGATACTGAT
This sequence comes from Neoneuromus ignobilis, assembly GCA_029203775.1. Taxonomy (NCBI): domain Eukaryota; kingdom Metazoa; phylum Arthropoda; class Insecta; order Megaloptera; family Corydalidae; genus Neoneuromus; species Neoneuromus ignobilis. Next base: position 16,629,256 of record CP092094.1, on the reverse strand, counting down.
CTGGATGAATTTCCATGGATGGCAATATTGGAATATAAGATGAACGACAAAATTACTGGATTTGCTTGTGGAGGAGTTCTTATTAACTCTAGATATGTATTGACAGCTGCACATTGCATTGTCGGACAAATTTTAAATGTATTTGGACAAGTGTATGTATTTATTTGTCTTTTTTATAAAATAATGATCTCTTTTTAATATTACCAAAGAAACATTTTTTTCTAAACATAATAAATACGATTTTAGAAACATTCATTTTGAAAAAAATATTGTTACTTTATCAGCATTTCCAATATTTCTTCTAATTAAAATTTGATATATTTTGATTCATATTGGTATTTTTAAGTAAATTTTAATTGTTGTTTAAAGATGTCTCAATTTGATGAAATATTTTATTACAAAACTTAGTTTATAATTATAATGGTAATTTCTCATGGTTTTTAATTACAGACATCGAGTTCGTCTCGGTGAATATCATACAGGAAATACAACTGATTGCCTACCAGTGAGTGGATGTTCTGATCCACCACTAACCATTGAAGTTGAGGAAAGTATTGCTCACAGTGATTTCACTGGTAATAAAGATCGTCAAAGTGATATCGGGCTTTTACGTCTTGCTGAAGAAGCACCATATACATGTAATTATTTGAAAAATAATTAAAGTTTCTTCGGGAAATAATCTAGAGAAGAAAATATTGTTAACAATAATTCTTTCTTTGTGTTTTACATGTAATAACACACACATACACACACACACACACACACACACACATATATATATATATATATATATATATATATATATATATATATATATATACAATACATGTATCCCTATACATATGTTTCTTTTTAATAAAATACAAATCTAAGCTTTACATTTTGATGAGGCTTTATATAAAAGGAGAAACTAAGAGCTGCTTTCAATTTTATTTCAATAAATTGCAATTTTTGAACTCAATATAACTTAGCATTGACTAATTTAGTTTTCATAACGAAATAGATTCCTTAAATTAAAATTTTATTAAACTAACTTATTTTTATATTATTTATAAAATGTGTACTTTTAGTTACTCTTCAATGAATTTTATTTTCAGCATTTATTCGGCCGATTTGTCTTCCTACTCAAGAAGAAGATAAAGCTCGAGTAGGAGAAAGACTTTATGTTGCTGGATGGGGTATAACGTCTGCTGAAGGAGGTACAAATTATATTATTTTCATTTTATAAATAATATTACTAGGTTTATTAATATTATAGAACGATTTTTGATGTAAAATTAAAATAATTTTTATTTAATTTTTAAGATAATTTTCTTAATTATTATATAATTAGAATTGTTTACTTAAAACAAATTTCTACATATTTCTTCTGAATGTTTTAAAAATCTAAAATTATTTTTTTATATAAATATTCTAGATATTTAAATAGTAGTATCGATAGTTGTATAATTTATTTATATATTATTGGCAGTAATTATTTTAAGAAAAGTGAAAATTTGATTTTAAAATTAAAAAAATCATTCTTAAATCTTAACTATAAAATTTTTATGAAACTTTGAAATATTTTTATATAGGTCTTAATGGAGTTTTTATTTATCCAATATAATAATTTGAAAAATCAGCAAAAATAATTTATATAGATAAAAATACATTTTTATTATTTCAATATATATTTAATCCATTTTATAATTTCGTCTTAATTGACTTCCACAAAGAAATGAAATGCATATTTGTAAAAATTACAAAATTTTTAGTTACATTCATTATTACACTATGAGTATGTATCTATGTGTCAATGTATGAAATATTTTTTTCAGAAACCTACAGTAAAGTGAAATTGAAACTGGCTGTACCAGTAGTGGAACAAAATTCTTGTGTTGAACGATTCAGATCAGTTGGAAGTATTTTATCAAATAACCAGTTATGCGCTGGAGGTGAACAGGGTAAAGATTCATGTAAAGGAGACAGTGGAGGACCATTAATGCACACAGTACGGGGAAGAAGTGACATATGGTATGTGGAAGGTGTTGTTTCGTTTGGCGTACGGTGCGGAACAGCTGATTGGCCAGGCGTGTATACAAGAATCTCATCATTCATGAATTGGATAATAAAAAATATGAAGCCATAAAGAAATAAATTAATAAATAATAATGATTTCAAATATAGATCTAAATTTTTGTGATTTAATAGTAATAAATGATTAGATAAGTTATTGATATAAGGAATAATTTTTTAAGGTAGATAATATAAAAAATATTATAAAACAATGCAAATTATGTAATTTTGATTAAAAATTATAATTATCTGTATATGTGATGTAATTATTAATATAGGATAAATAACGTGTTTAATTTAAAGTAAACATTTATGTACATAATGTATCTGTACTTTCTATTTGTACTTATAAATTTCTGAGACATTTGTATGACGTCAATAAATATCATTATATATTTTACGACACCTTTAGAATATTAATTATAAGGAAATTTCGTATAAATATTACATTAGTTAACGAAGTATTTTTATTAAGTTAAGTAAAAGAAATAAGTAAAGTCTTTTAAAATACATATGTAAGTTTTATTACAAAATAAATGAGTTCATTAATTATTACTTACATAGAGTCTACGAACGTAAATGAAAATAAACCTTGTAACAATGACACAATTGTAAGTACTACTGCTGAGTCTATTTTTATTATTTGCACAAGTGTGGATATGATATTTTAATTATTTTTCAATTTTTGTTGCTAATATTATAAGATATCACTATTATATATGAAATTTATATGAAATTTCAAATCATTTACTTACTATTTTCATTCACATATTTATACTGAGAAAAAATTGGATTTTGTATGTAAGTAATAACAATAATTTACAAATAAAGAATATAAAACTATTTTAGTTGAAATTAAAAAATGTATTAAACGAAACATTTTAAACATTACAAGAATAAATACAATATTTTACAATTATCTTACAGTGACGATAAATGCGTAAACACAAAAATTCCTATTAGAGGAAAAGAGTGTACAATAAGTGGTTAATATAGTCTTAAAAATATTGTGGTGTTGAAAAATGATTTAAGTATACCAATTTTTTCTAATAAATTAGTTATCGGTACAGACAGAGCTCAATAAGGACAATTAAAGATATTATATAAAAAAATAAAGTTGTTCTCTATGTAAAAGGAACTGATAATGTTTCATTTATACTGAAGACATAATTTTATAAAACAGAAATAAATGATTTTAAAATGATTATAAAAAAATGTGTTGTTTATTTAAAAAACTTTGAAAGTGATATCTAAGGAATTATTAAGTAATTTGAAAGATATAGTTTTATCATATCAGTCTACAAATTACTTCAAACATATATAATTATATTGTAAAATGTAATATTGTAATTGAACAAATGATTAGAGAAAAAATGAGCTTTATGTAAAAAAATAAGGATTAAATATTATTAAATAAAAATTAGAACTAAATGAAAAAAGTTCAAGAATTTTCATTTCTATTAATTTAGTTGAAAATTAACTAATGGTCTTTTTAAAATTATAAACAATATTTAATTACAGAGCTTTTGATAACTTTTTTGAATGAATTAAAATATTTACTTTATTTTCACATTTTTTACATATATATTTATAAAAAATAAAGCGCAGTTTCTTAACAAAATCATTATTTAAAATACTTTAGTATTTCTGCATAATACAACTTGAATTATTTACATTTAATATGGATATAAACAATTATTATTGGATATCGGAATAAGATAACATTTGATCTTTTAAATGACTTATTATTAAAAAATAGTATTTTAATTAATAACTTGATAAATTTAACACAGTTCTCAGACATATAAACACACTCGCACATATACAATATATATATATATATATATATATATATATATATATATATATATATATATATATATTTGAGCATATGTAAATATGTTCAATTAATAATATTTACTGTAATTTTGCATTGAAAATAAATGCAGTACTTTCCTGTTACAAGGAAAAACATTTATAAAGTAATTAAATTATGTAAATAAATAAGAATATAAATACGAAAAAATTAAAACTTATCAATAATTATTTGTTTAAAAATTTAAACTGAAATTTATTTTTATTTAAAGAATCTTTTTTATGTCAAATTACTATAAAGAATAAATTAGTATAAAATAATATTAAAAAAAGTCATATATATATATATATTTGTTTATTTATTTGAAAATAAAAATAAATCAATTAAATTAATACGAAAAATATGTTAAAATATTATTTATATGTTGAAAACATTATTTAATAATGAATATATGTATATATTTTTCGAATGAATAAAGTCCTTTTCAAATATAAAAATTACAAAAATTAACAAAAAGGCGACTAAACAATTTTCTATTAGAATCAAATTGCATTTTATTTTTATAATAATTTCGCTAAAGTTCCAAAAAAAAACTTATAATGAAATAATAAGGAGACACGCAACAATGATCTAACACTCATCTCTTTGTTAATCCCCTAGTACTGTCATTATGGCTATTTCTGCATATATTTTTCAATGACGGTCGAGTTCAAGGGCGCGAAACGTTGTTTAGAAAAACCAACAAGGTTAAACGAGTTCTTTTTTCTATTTCTCTTGAACGACATTCACTTTTGTTTATGTATCAATTTATTAGACAATTTTTCGTAGAGATTTCGAAATAATACATACATACATATATATATATATATACACATATGTGTATGTATGTAAAAGTGTATTTTTAAATATATATATATATGATGCCATCCTACACGAGATAACACGAAGTACATTCAACATTATTACTAATTATTATGTTATTATGAACTGGTAGATTTGGTGATATTGAATGGTAGTGGTATTGAGTGGCCTAGTGAATCTTTCAACTATCAGGTGCGCTAGTCGTGAAAACAATGTGTGCGAAAAGAACTTTAACTTTCGTTCTGTTATTTATTTTATATGATTTTGTGTTTACACGTGAGTAATATTTTTCTATTTTAAAAATATTATAGATAGTTATTAGACTGATACAAGTAAATATTAATTAACGATTGAAATATTTTTATCAAGATAAATGTATTAAATTATAAACATAATTCAACATCCCTGTGTTTTGATAAAGATAATAATATAACATTCTATCTCGTTTTGTTTATAACGCAATTAAAACTTGATTATTTCGATAGAAGTATATTTTTGAAATTAATACTGAGGACATTTGTTGAGAGTGAATAATTAATAGTTTCACAATTTAAATTTTTATGAGTTAATTTAGCTAGCAAATTAACAGAGTTATTTTATAAAATACTTTTTATTTTACTTTAAAAAATGACATTTCTACATAAATGACTATGAACTATTTCATATGATTTTACAATTATCTATTTGTCAACATATTTGTGTGTTTATGTTTATTTTTAGTTCGTATTTCATTTTATATTTTTAAAAATCTGTCAATAATAAAATTTGTTGTATTTTATTCAATATGAACATAACTCATCTTAAATTTGTATTTTTTTAAATAATGTTATTAGTTTTATAATTATTCTTTCTTTAATAAATATTATTAATTAGGAATATTATTTTTTATTAAAATATTAAGAGTTCTGAAAAAAATTCTTAATTATTTGTTTAATATTTAACTGTTTATAATAAAATCATTAGAGGATATATAAATTGAATATACATACGTAAAGAAATAATCTATAAAAAGTAAATAAAATCTATTTGAAAAATAGAGTTTAGAAATACAAATTAAATATAGTATAAAATTGAATTATTGTAATTACTCAAAAGAATTTTCATTAAAGTTAATAGATTTTACAAGATACATTAATGTTTCTTTCATAGATAAAAATTAAAAATAGATTTCTTTTTTAAAAAATGTCCAGCAAAATATAATTTTCAAAAGATAAATTTAGTAGAAAAATAATTTTATATTTAAATTGGAGAATATAATGAGAAAAGTAAATCTTTCTTTTATAATTTAATATTGAGTATAATAGAATTTCAAACTTCTTAAATATAATTTGAGAAAAGTAAAAATAAAATTTAAGTGAACATTGCATTCATGTCAAGGAGAAAAATTAAAATAACCGAATAGCGTTCTGTTAATCAAACTGATCATATTATTCCAGTTTGACAAAATAAATAGACAGTCACTTTATTTGCTTTACTTATTTTAAGATGTGATTCATAGATACTTTATGTAATTAAAGAATTATTACTAACTCAATTATATAGTCTTTCTAAGAGAAAAGTTAGTTTTATATTATTTATCAAATAATATATTAAACGTTTTTCATAATACTACATTACAGACAAGTTTAAATTTAATAATGATAAAGGAGTAATGTAAACTTTGGAAAAAATCCTCTGAAATATAATTATTTATATTTCTTGTTATTATTATTTTTTTTAAATAAAAGAGTATTTTTTAAGATAATTAATAATTATTGTTTTCATATATTTTTTCTGTTTCGTGAAATGTAATATACATTATATATACACAATATATAATTCAAATAAATATAATGATCTGAATATATTTTTGATTTTCTCTATTTCACAGAATACTTTTTTAAAACTTAATTTGATATTTGTAATGAACGGTTAAAAGTGAAATATAGAAATAATTTTTGGGGTAACCATTACCATAATAATTCTACCACATGTACTACAAAAGAAGTACTATTATTTTTTTTTGTACTATTACAATATCAAAAGATGTCAGATATTTAAGAGTAGTTTTGTGATTTCACTGTATAATACTACCTGTAAACGATTAGATATCTCAAAGTAAAATATTTTTTTGCTGAAAATTATATTCAAAGTTTTTTATTGACTACACGTATATCCTAAAATTGAATTAAAGCGTTAGGATTAAGTTCAGTTTTACATACCACTAAACATTTTCAAAACTGTGTGACTACAATTTTAGGATTTTCAATATATATATATATATATATATATAATCAGTATAGTGGTTATGTGCATTGATATGATTTTTATCTATTTTTTTAATTATCTTTGAGAATATTTCTAATGAAACCACGTTTTTAATGACTTAACGGATGTTACAAAGTAATTATATCTAACCACAGCAACTTATATAAGATATGAATTTTTTAACAAATAAAATTATATATATATATATGTGTGTGTGTGTGTGAGAGTGAGAGAGAGTACGTTTCTTTATGTGCACGTATGTAAGTTTTGATAAGAAACCATACACGTAATTGGTATTGAAGGTGACTTCTGTTAACTTTATTTCCTAAGAAAAATTAATATAACATTAGTAATTAAAATTAAGTTTCATAAATAATGTAAAATGTATAATTTTCAGAAAATATTTGTCTAACACCTAGAAAAACAGAAGGACTCTGTATTAACATACTGAACTGTCAACCATTGTATACAATATTACAAAGAAAACCCGTTAGTCCTGAAAATTTGAACTACGTGCGTCAATCGACGTGTGGTTTCGAAGGAAATGAACCGAAAGTATGTTGTGATCAACTATCACCCACAACTGTTAACCCGCCTATCATTGCCCCATGCAAAACACCGAACCATGTGGATGGTACATGTATTGTAATCGACCAATGCCCGCAGTTATTACGAATTTTGACGATTCAGCCAATAACTACAGAGAATAGAAATCTTTTGAGACAATCGCAATGTGGCCAACAAGGCAAAAAGCCAAAAGTGTGTTGTGTTGTAGAAGCTTCTGAAGTGTCGACACCATATTCGATAATTCAAGGAACTACAACGGAACAGATAAATATAGATACTGGTACAAATAAAGTACCAAATTCTCGATTATTACCACAGATTGACAAATGTGGATATCAGGGACTTGCCAATAGAATTCTTAATGGCGAAGTGACAGATCTCGGAGAATTTCCGTGGATGGCACTGTTGGAATACAGTGAAAGAGGTTTTGGATGCGGTGGAGTATTGATTAGTAAAAAATATGTTCTTACAGCAGCCCATTGTGTCAAAGGAGAAGTTTTCAAAGTTCTAGGACAATTGTAATTATTCAAAATTTGTGCATGCTATGAAATTGTCAATTAGTTCCAAATTATTAATTGTTAAATATTTGTATTATTGCTTTTATAAGAAAATAGGTCCCAGGATTTTTTAAAAATTTATTACTTTATATTATTTAGAACTATTTTTATTGTTATTAACTTTTCTTTAGTGTTTACGTATTTTTATTTTATTAATTTTTTTTATTTAAATAATCGATTTTTTTCCATTCAATATTTACTAATATACTTTTAATAACATAAAGAAAAGTAAAACAACATGGTTTTTTTCATTTAAATTATATTCCTCCTCTTTTAATTTATATAATAATAATATAATTATTAAATATATTATTATAAAAATGGAATAATACTTTAAAAAAAATAAAAACATGCAATATTCTAAATTTAAGACAAAATTTTGATTGTTAAAAAACTTAATAGTTAATTTCAAAATAATATTAACAATTAATAAAGCATATTTGGGTACTAAATATATGTACAATAGTAAATATATTTACTTTATTTCATATTCAAATATTTATAAATGGTAACATTATTTTTATTTCATACCTATTCAAATTCAAACAATATGATATCATTTATAATTAATAATTGTAATATTTAAATGATTATCATTAAAATTATAAAATTTCATTAATAAAAACTATGATGTTTTTTTATATGATAGACTTTAAAAATTGGTATCTTTTTTAAAAACTCTAATAATATGTAGTTTGTTAGTATTTCATAAGTTATACCAAATAAAAATTTAATGACAGTTAATTGTTTGAAATATTTAAGCTATTTAAGTAATCTTAGCTGCTGTGATATATATATATATATATATATATATATATATATATATAAATATATACATAGAAAAATAGATAGATATAGATGCATGAAATATTAAACGTACTAAATAATATATAAACATATTTTTTTACAGAATAAGTGTCCGATTAGGCGAATACCATTTAGGAAACGAGACAGATTGTGTTGAAGGTTCAGATAATTTTAAAACTTGTAGCGACACACCGCAGGATATTGAAGTTGAAGATATAATACCACATCCAAATTGGGTGGAAGGAGAAAGAAACCATTATCATGATTTAGGACTTGTACGTTTAAAGCATGAAGCTATGGAATCAGGTATTTAAAATATGACATACTAATAAAAAAATTAATTTTTAAGAAATTTTTTTTAAGATTTAATAAGAAAATAAATTCATAAGTAAAATGTAAATTGTACTTCCCATTGATTCCAAACAATATAAAATTATTTTTAATTATTTTTTTTATTTGCTTATTTAAATTCTATTTTATTAAGTTTAAAAATTAGCTATTTTTAATAAACGTTATTTTGAATTTCACATTAATTATATTTTTTTTTATTTTGTATTCTAAGTAAAGTGTATGTAATAATTTCATAGGAAGTGAACTTTAAATAATTAATAATTCTAAATTCACGACGTTGTAATAGTTTTCAAACACTTTACATCTTGTTTTTAAAATTAATATTATTTTATATTTCTTATAAAGAAATATCATTTTATGTACAAATAGTTTTTATTTAAATTAATCTATATTTAATTCCAATAAGAAAAATAGTAATATTTTACATAAAATTAGATTTTATTCGTCAAATTTCAAAAATAAAATTTTATACTTTTGAATTGTAATTTTTTCGTATGGAATTACAGCTTAAATACGAAATTATGTGTAAAATTATTATGAAAAATATTATTAGAATAGATGTCGAAAAAATAATTTGCAAATTTATAAAAGAAATTACTTGTGAAATGTTTTCATCGATTGTGTGTTTAAATATCGAAACGCTTTTATAATTTTATAATGAAGGCTTTTTCTGCAATTTATAATTTAACAATACTTTTCCAATAATGAACATATTGATCGATTGTGTGGTTATGTATATATATTTATATGTATATAAGGTATTATTATCTGACAGACAAGGTTAACGTCACTCGTCTTTTTGTTACAGAGTACGTAAAACCTGTTTGTTTACCAAATGTCCACATGAGAGCAAACGTAGGTGAAGCGACGTTTGTTGCTGGATGGGGAAGAACAGAAACAGGTTTGTAAGTTATATACACTTTTCTTAACTATAAACAAATGAGTCATATTTTGTATGGATATTGCATTTAATGCAAAATAATATGAGCAAAATCCTTAACAAGTATTTAAAAAAATATTTCTTACACGAGATCAACAAAATAAACAATGTCAGTGAATTTCAGTGTGGGGATTTAAATAACATTAAAAATTGGTCAAGGTCCTTTTGAAGAAATTATAGTTTGCAATTTAAAGACTTATTGAAATCATATTAAATTAAAAATGAATAAAAAAACTAAGTAAAAATTAAATTGCATTTATATATATATATATATATATATATATATATATATATATATATATATATATATATATATATAGGGTATATTATACTTAACAATTTTCTTATTCTCTTATAGTATAGAAAAAGTTAAAAAAATATACTAATATATATATATATATATATATATATATATATATATATATATATACGAGGATCGTTTGATAAGTATGGTAAATTTTAAAATGTATGAAAAATTAATTAAATTTTTAAATTTTATGGTAATATTTTTACCATATTTATCAAATGACCCTCGTATATATATACATACATATATAAAAGTCGTTTCTAAGAATTATTATAATCGTTAGAGGTCAAGCATTTATGTTAAATATATAGCCAAAACAAATGTATATAGTGAAGGAGGTGTTTTTATAAAGGGCAAAGTTTATAATTATTATGCATGTGCTCGTATATTAATCGCAAATTGTTCTACAGATATGTATAAAATAAAGTTTAAAAAACGTATACATATAATCTACGATTTTAAATCTATAACTAGGTAAAGGATGAAGACAAGAATTAACCATTTCTTTTTATTATAGTTAGAACAGAGAATTTAAATTAATTTTTAGTAGAATTATAAAAACTGATACCATAATTTGTTATTAATTATTAAACGTTAATGGATTTTTTCAATCTTTTGTTGAATGATAAAAATATTTTATAAATAGTTATATCAAGTGAGATAAAAACTTTGATCAAATATCTACACTGGAAATAGATAAAAATATAAACAAAGTTAATAAAGTTATTAAAAAAATACAAAATAAAATATTAGAAAAATACAAATGTTTACTAGTTTCTTGACTGTTACTAAATTATGAAGTTCTGAAGAACTTAAAAATAAATATTATAGATTTTAATAATATACTTTATTACTTTGTAACTTTTTAAAAAATATCAAATAATAATATCAGATTGATTATGTTTATTTATAGGAATTACAGATTTATTAAATCAAATAACACATTTTTAAACACATGTTTTTTAAATATTATATTAAAAACTTAACATTATCATTTTTTAAAAATTAGAATTGATATCTTAAATTTTCATTTATCTTTCATGAATAATAAATAAAAAAGTAATAGTAATTAAAAATGAGTATAAATTATAGATTAAAACATTTTTTTCAAAAAATATTTATGATTTGTACTCTATAGTATTTTTTAAATTATCTATTATAAATATAAACACTTTTAATAAAAAAATGGATTTCTATACATTTGTATATAATTTTATAAAATATATTTATAAAATATAAATAATAAGTTGATAGCAACCCATTTTTAGTAGAATAACACAATAATAAAAATGATTAATTAATAGCTGCTAAATAATAATTGTTTATTGTATTTAACCGAATTTTTAAGAGGACATCTCTGATATTTTTGAAATCGAATTTACTCATTAAAATATTTGATTTAATTGTAATAACTTCCTTCCATTAACAGATAGATTTTGTTCCTGATTTGTTAATATTTAATAAAAGTATTATTTTTTTTAAAACAATTTAAGTATCGTTAATTTTCACTATTTGATATTTTCAATAGTGTATATTTTATAATTTGATATAAATTTATTATTTGATATATTTTCAATAGTGTATATTTATCATTTGATATACTTTTAATTTTCAGGCGTAAGCAGTCCAATAAAATTGAAATTACAAGTACCTATCGTTGGAAATGATAAGTGCGGTCCACCGTATTCGCAACCTCCGTACAGTGTTACATTAAGAGAAGGTCAGATTTGTGCAGGTGGTGAAAATATGAAAGATTCGTGTCGAGGCGATAGCGGTGGACCATTATTAAAACACGATGTAGAAAATGATGTATGGTTTGTTACTGGAATTGTGTCTTTTGGTCCAGATCCATGCGGTCAGAAAGATTTTCCAGGAATTTACACATCGGTGCCGCAATACACCAAATGGATTATTTCAAATATGAGGCCGTGAAATAACTATTCTACAAATTTGTCAAAAACTATTATTGTAATAAAAGTTTTTATGTAATTATATATATATATACACTCTAAAGTTGTTTTCTTTTTGTTTTGTTAGTTTTAAGTTTATAATACATAAAATAAGGTAATATACACTTTGTATATTTTGAAAAAATAAAATATTTTTTTCATATTATTTATTTCAATATACGTTATTTTTCAATCACTCTAAATATAACAAATAGTTATGATTACATAATTTTAATTATTATTTTGTCATTATGTATAAAATCGTTATAGCCGCAAAAGTTTGTTTAACCACAGTAAACAAAGAAAGTAAATAATGATAAACTTGAAACTTAAAATTAGGATTTTGATATTAAAATAACAAAATACAGACGTATCAGAATTTGGGTTTCATTTCTTTTTCAACATTTAAAAACTTTTAATAATGATCAATTACTAATATCTAAATATCTTTATAAGCTAGCAAATAAGAGAGACTTAACCGTGTTTAACTGGACATTAGAAGATTAGCAAAATATATTGTTCTCTACAAATTCAAAATTAAGATTTTTTATTCTATTAGAAAGAATTATTATAGAAATGGTATCAGACTCTGTAAAAATAAAATATGTTGGTGGTTTGATAATAATATGATGCTGATTTTTTTTAAATATAATCGAGAATCTTACCTGCACTAATAAAAGGATGATAAATGAACAAGATAGAAAATATTAGAAAACAATTTACTAATTGTTAAAAAAAATATATAAAAATAATTTCCAGTTCTAAAATTTATTCAAGAGGAGTGAAAAAGTTAAAAAAGTAAATTATTAAAAATTAATCGTTTTTTTTTAAAAAGTATGAGTTCAAAAAATTATAGATACATTTTATAGGTCTAGATTTTTAAATGATTCTATATAGAGTAATAACTTTTAGTGATAAAAACAGTTATTTCACTTTTAAAAATAAACTACTAAAATTACATTTAATTATAGTTCTTAAGAATAATTAACCATTAAGTCTTTGTTGTTTACACAAATTTCTATATCGATTTTATCATACTTAGACGTCATTATATGCATTCTTAATATTTTGGTTTATTATTGTATATTATAAGTTATTATATATCACTAGATTTTATACGTCTATTCTCCAATTATGATGAAATTGCCATTAAAATATATAAATAAAAAAGAATATACATAAACAAAAAAGAATGAACGAAAGATAATTATTGAACGTTTTAAAATATTTTATATTTCTGAGACAGTGTTTTCTTTGTGAACATAACTCGGGAAAGTAGGGAAAAAAATAAATCAGCACTAAATACGATAAATGTTTAAATAAAGTAGTAAGTTGTAAATTTTTTAAAAAAAAAATTACTTCAATATGCCGTGTATTAAATAATTAAAAATAGTTGTATGAAAAATTTTGTAATTAAAATGAGTAAGAATCATTAAACTTATCATTAGATGATGTGTATTACAATTAAGTATTCTTTTAAATTGACTGTTAATATGAAATTTGAAATAACTGTAAAATAAATTTTTAGGTATTATAAGAAAGTACTATTATAAGTAATATAAATGTTAAATTCCTAAATTTAAAAACATTTTTACACACACACACACACACACACACACACACATATATATATATATATATATATAACATTTTCTGAGAATATTTATTATTTTTTTTCTTTCCCCCTCTATGCACTACCTTTGTTGTTCTTAAATGATACTGAACTTGAATAATTTAAACATTATGTTTTTACAAAATGAACAGAGTCGTTTACTGGTTTTGTGCTACAGTTATATTTCATTGCTATGTAAGCGCATGTAAGTTAAAAATAATTTTATATAATTTATTTTACATATACTTCTGAAAACAATTATAGAAATTAATAAATATTATCAAATATAAGCATATAATAAATAGTATGATTGTATTTATGTTAATAAAAAAATCTAACAAATAAAATATGCAAAAATATATTAATTGATTACTTTTTTTATAATATATTACAAGTAAATATAAAATTACTATTCATATATTTTTTGATATTAAGTATATACTTGTTATATTCATATGTTATAAATACAATTTTAAACATCATATATATATATATATATATATATATATATATATATATATATAATATTCGGAAGAAATATAAATGATTTTTTTGAATTTCATCAGAAGAAAAATTATAAGAATTAAAACAACAGGAAATATGGCAAAATTAAAAATAAGACTATGATACAACCTGACGAGTAATGTAACTATAGATCAGATACTTATATTTCAAATAACGGTGATTTTGTTGGATAGTTGCAGTACAGTACGATAAAAAGTAAAGTGTGTTTATATATCTTATAAAATTAAATGACGAATATAATAATTTATAAAATAAATAACCTATAGTAATCATTCCTAAACAACATAACACTTTACTTTTATTCAAAAAATCATTTAATTTTTACTTTTATTTGTAATTTTTTTAAAACGTTGTCATTATTCGTACTTAGAAGTCATTTACATATACAGAAATCAAAAACGTGATTAATAAACTATTAATAGTATTTGAATAAATATACTCGTGAAAAAGTTTTATAAATGTTCAAAATAAATATACAAATGAAATTAGATACACATTTAAAAAATAATATATATATATATATATATATATATATATATATATATATATAAATGAATTTCTATAGTAAATTAAACAAAAATATTAAATAATTTATGCATTTTCTAAAGATTTATTACATAATATATATTTTCCATATTAAATAATATAAATCTGAAAATGTTAATTTCAGATAAGCCTTGCAAAATTTCAAATAATGAAAATGGATCATGTACACCGATATCTTTGTGTCAATCACTTGTCCATTTAGTAAATGCTGATACAATAACACCTGAATCACATCAATACCTTGAAAGTCTGGTATGTTCTTATTGGGGATTAGAACCATATGTTTGTTGTGTCGATCAAAATTCGAACACGTCTCCTCTTTCAACCACAACTGAAATAATAAAGGAAGAAGAAACAGTTACACAAATTTTAGACTCATGCCAAATTCCTAATGGTTTAGAAGGAAACTGTGTCTTTTTAGAAGACTGTCAAGTTTATAATGATTTAATGAAAAATATATCGATATCAAACCAGATTACTTCGTACATTTCAAGATCTCAATGCGGTAAACAAGATGAAACATCTAAAGTATGTTGTCCTGTCAGATATGAAGATATTTCTGAAATTATACTTTCATCGACGACTGAAATGGCAACTGAAAATATACAGGAAGTCGAACAAAAACAAATTACATGTATGACGCCTGACTTTACAAAAGGAATATGTATTTTTTTATCAGAATGTGAACAGTTTAAGGATATTACGATGAGTTCACTGTTATATGATGAGGATATTATACTTATTTCAAAATCTCGTTGTGGTCTAGAAGAAGGAAAAACAAAAGTATGTTGTCCAGTCAACAATAGAAATATTTTACCAACTACATTTTCTACAATAAATGCAATAATTTCAAATGAAGAAGTGACATATGAACCTATTCAGGAGTTAGAATCATGTACAACTTCGAATGGTCTACAAGGAAATTGTGTAGATATAAATATTTGCCAATCAAATGATTATTCAGCTATAAATGATACGTTTTGCGGAAGACAATCAGGACTGAATAAAGTATGTTGTCGTTTAGAAACTACAGTAGAAACTTCAACAATTCTAATTGAGAATAAAAATAACATGGATATTGATTTAAAATCAAATTTATCAGTCTTACCTGAAAGAGGAATGTGTGGTAAACAGAACGATAGTCCAAGATTTGCAAATAAACAAAGAACATATTTGGATGAGTATCCATGGATGGCATTACTTATGTATGAGAAAGATAATCAATTTCATTGTGGAGGTGTTTTAATAAGTACAAAATATGTTTTGACAGCTGCACATTGTATTACAGGTGTAGAATTTGATATGCCTTATGGAAATGTGTAAGTAATATAAACTGTTTTTATTTATAATATAAATAACAAACGTGATAGTTTAAATTAAGTAGGATATAATTAATAAAGAATTATTTATACTAAAAGGTCAGAGATTTTGACTGGAAGTCACAAATTTTATTCATATAACTATCTATCTCATCAACAAATTAAATATACATGAATAGTTATACTATATCCCCAAAATGTTAGTATCAAGCTGCTACTTCAAAATCAAAATAATTTAATATTTTTTTATTATAATGACTATTAATGATATTAATACTACTAAAAACATTTTTTGTGTTATGTGTCTTTTTTCCATTGAAACTGTGTATTATTTCTGGTCTTTGAACAATTAATTTGAATTCGTTAATAACAACTCATTAATTAACACTTAAATTAATTTTACACTTATTAAATAAGGACTTATATTTCTTCAACATATTTTATTATAATTATTATGAATGTTCTTTGTAATGTTTTTGTAATCTAGTACAACAAATACTTATTTCTTGATTGCATTTAAAATATAATTAACGAATTGTGTATTAGAAATTTACGAAATGATTCTTCATATTACTAAAAAATAAATCCTAAACAGTAGTTTTTAAAATAAAATTTACTATTATTGATAATAATTTGATTTAAATTTCATTAAATTAAAATAACGAAATAAGTATCAATTAATTCTGTTAAAAAAATTAGATATAAAATAAGATTTTATTTCTTAAACGTATATCTTTATTGATAATAATAAATCTGAATCATTTAATCCATTATCATTCACTTCTCAGAAATATAGTACGTCTTGGAGAATATAATTTTGAAACAAAACAGGATTGTATTATTTTACCAAGAAGACAAATGGAATGTAATGTTGCAACACAAGACATTCCGGTAGACGAGACCGTAGTTCATCCCGGTTGGTTACAACGGAGTAATATTTTTCAAAATGATATTGCGCTTATCAGATTGGCACGCGAAACAACTATTTACAGTAATTAGTCATTAAAAAAAGCTTCATACTTAAAAAATACACAAATTGTTTCTATATTTCATAATTTCTACTTCAAATACTGAACTTTCATTCATTAATCTACACATACAATTTTTTTTTATAAAAATTAATAATTTTTTTCCTACTATAAATGTATTGGTTATTAAAATAGACAATTAAATGAAATAAAAATGTGTTTTTTGAAACACCAGTGTTACAATTTCAATCATAAATGTAGTTAATACTGTTTTAATATTGTATTATATTATTTAATTTTAATATATATGTAATACTATCGATTTTGAATTAATAGACACTAAACCTATTTTAAGTCAATAATATTTACTTAATATTTTCATATAAAATATTACTATACAGATTAAAAATAAGGCTAACTACAAATAATACATCAAATGAAAATACGAAAGTATAATTATAATGAGAGAATTTACTTACTGATTTTGTATATTTTTTTCATAAAATGAATTTTTATTTCAAGATCTACAAATCTACTTATTTGAAAATATTAAAACTGTAATTCAAATTTTTTTCTTTTCTATTTTTATCTTTCTTTCCTGCTCCATATCTTTCTATATATCTTAACATTTATATATATATATATATATATATATATATATATATATATATACATATATATATATATAAGAATTTTTAAATAATATTTTTTTTTATTTTAGATAATGTAAGACCGATTTGTTTAAAAGATGACACAAATTTTCTAGAACAAGATACAAATCTAATAATTGCAGGATGGGGCATACCAGGAAAAAGTAAGTTTTGAACTTTCTTGATTTTTTGTAAATGAAAAAACTTTTTATGAAAACTTATATATAAAAAACAACTAATAAAATATCATTAGATATTACTTATTTCTCGTAAAATGAAATATTCGTTATAGTAATTGTTATAGATAAATTAATCAGAAATATAGTTTTAGGAAATATTCTTATTTATATCCTCTGTTAAGATGTTATGGTATTTAAAAATATTTTTTTGTATAAACGAATCTCGATATTAATTTTAAAATGTCTATATTTGATTTATATGTAAAAATGTTAATGAAAAAATAAAAACTTAATTTCTGTAAGTTTCTTTAATTGAACTGACATAAATTTTAATTTATTCTTCTCTTTTATAACTTTCTTATTTTTATTGATTTTTATTGATACATAAAATTAACATATTAATTATTTTTATATATTTTAGGTAGAATTAATATTACTCCTTTTATGTTACAAACAAAAGTTCCTATAGTAAATAAAAATTATTGTTCTGAAGTCTACAAAGAAATAACATTAAATGAAGGACAGTTTTGTGTAGAGAGATTTAATGATACAAAAGACATTTGTCCTGGTGATAGTGGAGGACCAGTTATGGTTTACAGTACAGAAGATTCAGCTTATATTTGTATTGGAATTATATCTGTTGGTAGTAATAGATGTGGATTAACTGGAAATCCAATGATATATTCCAGTATACCATATTATATTCCATGGATTGTTTCAAATATTAAAGATTAATCTTATATAAAATTGTAAAAGAACATTTTCTTTCAAATTTGTTTATTATCTGATATGGAAACAAGAATAAAGCTATTAATAAAGTTTTATTATGCATTATATAATTTATTTGTATTGTTTTAATTTTTACATTTTTAAAAAATTAAAACCATTTTTAAATAACATAATTTCATAATTAATGAAAGAACTAAATATTATTTTAATTTGAGTATTATGGTCTATGAAATAAATAGCTTAATTTCTTCAACTAAATACAGTTTATATATATATATATATATATATATATATATATATATATATATATATATATATTAAAAAGTTAAAAATAAACTTTTTGTTTTTCAAATCGAAACATATATTAGATATAAAAAATAATCATTGTTATTCAGTACAGTCATCATTATTTCGTATATTTTCTTTGAAAAAAAAGAACTTTATGAAACATTACATTATTATTATTAATTTGTGGGAATGAATTTTTTAAATAATGTTTAGGGGTCAATGAAATTTCAGCTGAAAATCTTAAGTTGGCATAAACAAATTAAACAAACTTATTTTCAAGTACTGAATTATTTGAAAAAGTTTGAAAGTAATTCAAGTTATGATAAAAAAAGTAATATCTTTTAGCATATATATTCTAATTTAATGTATCTATTACGTTAATAAATTAAATCTATTTTACATACCCATAATAAAAATTAAACTTAACATTTTAAATCAAAAAAATGTAAATATATTTAAAAGAAACATTGTATTTTTTTAAATAAGGCTTATTATTATTTTTGGATAATTTTAATAAAATTTGTAATTTCAAAGTACACCGAATTATTGTGTGCAATTATCATACTTTCAAATATTTAAACGTGAATGAAATGACCTCAAACTGACCATACTATCACGTCAGCTTCATTTGCCTTGTTCAGCCGGTTTTGTTCATCAATCTATACATTTTCAAGGTAAATTGTTTGGATACTTATATATAATGTAAATGTTATTTACACAAAATGTAAAAAATTTGAAGCTAGAAACACATTATGAATACAAAATAAATAAACCAAATTAAAATTCAATAATCATGACATTTTTAAAATTAATTTTTCTATAACATTTAAAATTTTAAACTTTTTTACCTTTTATCGCAAACGTAATTAATAAGACAAACTCTATAAATAATCAAACATTATAAATTAAACTTTATTATAAAATTTATCAATAAAAATTTGGTCGAAATTAATAAAGTGAAAAATAAGCATTTAATATCTTTTTTAAGGAACAAAATGCTTGTTTAATTCCATTTTCTAACATTTAAAAACATTTTGCAAATAAATTAAAAAACTTTTTTTTGAGAGATTGAATAACTTTATTCATTTCTATTTTGTTTAAAATAAATAATTGCTAAAGAATTTTCTTTATTTATTAAGTTTTTGAGCGATTGTAAGGTGTAGGATTGGCGTAATGCAACGTTAAATATTTTATATTAATAACATCAAATATTGTCTTTTCCTCTAACTTAATTGTATTTATTAAATGTGTAAAATTCTTAACTGCAGATTGTACATATTTTTTTATTGATCATTGTTTCTTTTTTTATTATCATTGGGTTATTTCCAAAGATCTATACACAATTCTCAGAGCAAGTTAAAATATAAAATAGTAAATATGTGTTATTACTTTATATTAGATTTAAAATGAGTTTCTTTAAATTTTTTAATATTTCGTTATCAACTATTATATATTCTATTTTATATAAAAGTTGTGATATATATTGTATATAACATACAATATAAATAAATTATTTTCTTAAAAAAAATATTACTCATAATATTGCGTATTCAGTTTAATGGGTCTTTTCTATTACCATATAAGTACATTATGAGTTCACTTCAATCATACGTTTTATAGTTTCTATTACATACTTCACATTTTAATGATTTATTTCAAACTAATTATTTTTTAAAAAATGAATTGTTGGCAATGTATTATTGTAAATTATATTATTGTTAAATTACTGAATAAGTAAAATATTATTTAAAAATCATTTTAGTTTAGGAAATAATTTATTAACGGAATTTGAAAATTAACATTCACTTGAATTAAATTAACATTCATTTTCCTCTCAAGCAATGCAGATACTGTGTACATATAATAGTTAATGTATAATATAAAATAAAATTTAATTTTATCAACATTTTATTAAAAATGATAGATAAAGTAGGTAACAGTGTGTGTGCTGCTGTATTATTATTTTCGTTATGTATTTATTCGCGTAAGTACTTATTTTTCTTTATTGAATATATATGTGTATGTGTATATATATATATATATATATATATATATAATATTCGTGTGTGTGTGTATGTGTGCGAAATATGTATTAAGATCAAATTGTGATAAATAATAACATTATTTTATTAATTTATTAATATTCGTAATTTTGTTATATTATTTACTAATACGTCTGCTGATAATGATAAATATTATATAATAATATATATTTATTTGTAATTATTAAAAAAGATTTATTATTTATTAATAAGTGTTGGTTAATATATATATATATATATATATATATATATATATATATATATATATAAATACATATAATGGCAAAAAAATAAAATGTAACGGAAATAATTTTATCAATATTCAGTTGACTAATCGCTGTGGTTTTATATGAAAATCTGTAATAACAACATATATATATATATGTATATGTATATAATTATTTCAAATTCAATAAAATATTCATAACTTTTCTTATTTTTATTCGTATTGTACATTTTTTTGATTTTAAGTCCTTTTTATATTATTATAAACTCAAGATAAAACTTAAGTTGAATTTGATACAAAAAAAAAACAGATCTTTTAAAATGTATGCAAATATATACAATTTTTTTAGAGGATTTCTGTATAACACCAAAGAATGAATATGGAACATGTATGCCAATATTATATTGCGATCCACTTGTACCATTAGTAACAAATACCACAATGTCTGCTGAAACTGCTAAATACCTTGATAGTTTGCAATGTGGATCACTACGATTAGAATCATTTGTTTGTTGTGTATTACCTGAAAATGGTTTAGAATCTTCAACGATATTACCTGAAACTCCGAACGAAATTGAGTATGGTGCGTCGTGTAAAACTGCAAATAATACAAGCGGATTTTGCGTTTTTTTACACAAATGTCAGATATATGTTGATATTTTAAAGAATAAATTATCAGTAAATGATTTTAACAATATAATAAATTCAAAATGCGAATATGAAGGAGATATTCTTAAAGTTTGTTGCCCAACACATACCACTACTGAAATGACAACTCCTTTTCCTGATGCAGTCGAGTTATTAGAATGGTGTACAACTCCGGATGGAAATGAAGGATTGTGTACAGTGTTGACGACATGTCAACATTCTATGGAAATATTGACACAAAATCCGTTGTCACAAGAAAAATTGTTGTATCTAAGAAAATCTCAGTGTGGTATGCAAGGAACAATTCCTAAAGTTTGTTGTTCACTTGCAACATCAAATCCCACAACACAAAAACCATTGATCACATCAACGATACCATCAATGAATGAGTTAGATCCATGCTTTACTCCATTTAACGAACAAGGATTATGTATAAGTATTAAAAAATGTTCAGCTTATATGGATATTTTGAAAAACGAACATATAACTCAAGAAGATATGACTTTTTTAAGAAATGCTCAATGTGGTTATGAAAAAAATAATCCAAAAGTTTGTTGTCCGAATGAAAGTTTAAAAATGATATCACGGTTTTCAAATATTGCCTTAAGTAAAGGAAAATCAATGCAAAAATATTCACTCTTACCAGAAATCAAAGACTGTGGCAAGCAAATCATTTATCCGTATAAAAGAAATAGTATCTTTTCACAAGATCAAGAATTTCCTTGGATCGCGTTATTAAAATATGATGATAGAAAGTATCATTGTGGAGGTGTGTTAATTAATAAGAGATACGTTTTGACTGCAGCACATTGTATTACGGGAATAAATGGGCAAAAATATTTTAGAAATGTGTAAGTAAAATTTATTATAATTATAATTCAATTTATTAAAAATTCAACATTTTTGTTGCATAATTACTTTTACATAAAATATATTGTTTAAATCTTGTAATATATATATATATATATATATATATATATATATATATATATATATATATAATAATTTCAATCACAGAAGCAGAATTCAATTGGGTGTGCATGCTATAAAGAGTGAGCAAAAATGTATATCATTAAAAAATAGAAAAAATAAATGTAAAAATATGCAACAAGATGTGTCAATTGATGAAATTAATATACATCCTAATTGGTCTAAATATGATTATCCATTACATAATGATATTGCTTTAATAAGGTTAAGTCAGGAAGTTAATTACACAGGTAATATCTTTTTTAATAATTTGTTACTACTTTTTCAATTACATTATTTTGTTCGTATATAATAATAATTGTTAAAATATATATTTGCACACCTAACTAAAATGAGAATGTTTATTTAATTTTTAAAAGTTTTTTTAAATAGATAATGGAATTATTGGTTAAATATTTCCATAAATTTCTAATTTTACACAATTTATGTTTGTTCATAATTACAATAAAACATACGTTATGGAATAAAGTAAATAATAGGTGGTTATTGAAAACATATATAAAATTTTCGTTTAAGTGATATATATATATATCTGTTGAAGTATTTTTTTTTAGTTTTAAAATAAACAGTAGCAATCTGTGAAGAGATTTTTTGATTTAGTAGAAAAAATAAGATAAATTTATATAGTATGATTTTTTTGCATTTATCTTTCGATTATATAATTGCAAAATATTTGTTTATTTTTTATTTGGTATTTTTCAGAATTTGTACAACCCATATGTTTAACTAATGAAAGTAACATAGTTACAGAAGGTTCAAATGTGTTTACTGCTGGTTGGGGAATTAAACAGAGTAAGATATTATTTAATGTTTGTATATATATATATATATATATATATATATATATATATATATATATATATATATATAATTAAATCTAATTATAATTATCGGAATTTTTAGTTTTTTAGATTTAAATTTAACAGTAAATAAATAATAATTAAAAAAACTACCTTTTAAAATAAAACAGTAACAGTAGTTATTGATATTTTATCAATAGGAAATATTCTTTTATATGATATTGTAATTAAAAATATCAAAATTAAAATTTGTAGTCAATGACATTTTTAATATTCTTCCAATATTAAAAATTAATATAGATATTACATTTTGAGACTAGACTAATTACAGTAATAAATATTTTATTTGGCAAAATAATAAGAGAATTATATTTAATACAAAGTTTATAAATCGTTTTATATAGCTATTTTCAATGTTTATAGTGATAATTAAATCGATTTCATAACTTATAAATCGATTACATGACAGATTAATTAATTGAAATACGTCATTTTTACATGATAACGATATATGGAAAGTACAAATAGTAATATATATATAATTACTCTCTTGTATTATGATTTTGTATTAAAATATTAAATTATTTTTTTAATTAAAAATTTACTAAATAATCGTGTAAACTTTTTAAGATTCATATTTTTGGACATTCTAATGAAATGTTATTCAAAATATCGAAAAAAATAATTATTTCTAATATCTAAATGTCAAAGAAAAATGAAAATAATAAAAATATTCTATATTTTTAATTGTATCGTTATTAATTAACAACTAATATGTGATAAACAACGTTAATTATATTGAATAATAATTATTGAAAATATTTGTTTTAGATATAAATATTTCCAGCCGTTACAAATTAAAAACAAAAATGTCTGTTATGAATAAAAATAAATGTCCTTCAGCAGTTAGTGGACAGTTCTGTGCAGGAAATGATGGCAAAAAAAATATTTGTAGTGGTGATAGTGGTGGACCAGTAATGTTTCAGAAAGTTTCTGATAATTCTTGGTACTGTGTTGGTATTGTAACCATTAAAAATGACTCATGTAACTTTCCTGATGTGTTCATAGATATACCGTATTATTTCGAATGGATTGTTGCAAATTTGAAACCATAAAATAATTTCATCGAAAACTATATTAAAAATGTACAACTAACATCCATTTATGAATGTTATAAATTTTGTATGTTATTTGAAACTATATGTACAACATTTATTTTTACTTCAATAATTGTTTAATTATATTAAAAGGTGAAATATTTTAATTTTTTATAAAATTTTCATTTTAAGAAAATCGTAGATATTAAAATTATTTATATTTTTTTCTGCTCTTATGTTATTATAGCTTATATTTTTTTTATTTATACTACTTTACAACAACATTTTTTAATTGATATATTTAGAAGTCATTTAAAGAGAAGTCATTTTTAACGATTTTTTAATGAAATTGAAATTAATAAGAAATATTTATTATGGTAACCGTTAACAAAGGCCATTTCTATAAATTGAAATACATAAATGTTATAAATTTATGAAGCAAGAAACATTGCAGTTTTTCTTAGAAAAACAAATGGATTATTTTCCTGTTGGAAAATTAAAGGTTAAAAATAAATATATTGTGAATAAAAATCCCACTTTCTCTACGTATAATTTCATCCACATATCAATGAAAATGGACAATAAGTAAATTATTTATTTAAATAATTTTTAATACATGTGTGAAATTCATTAAGAATGGTTTCTATTGTAAATTATTTTTAATTATTGTTAATTATTTGGAATATGGCTATTTTTACATAAATGAATCAATAACCCTAATAGAAAAAGATTTTATAAATGTTAAATAGTCACATATTATTTATTTTATTCGAAAATGTAATATAATATAAATATAATTTCAATAATTAACTTTACTTTTTTTATTTCTAGTCGCTTATTTAGTAATGTAATTTCCAATCAATAATTTAGTTTCTAATTAGTAAGCAGTTTTTGTCTACCATTTATTGTTTTTTTTTAATTATATTCTGTCTATTACAATTTCAGATTTTTTACTTTTTGAATTTAAATTATGTCAGTGATTCTTCGAACACTTGAAACAAAATGAGAAATATTGAACATTTTTCAATAATTATATCTTATCTCATTCTCAATCTTCTATTAGTTTAACATCCTAGAAAAAATTTCTCAGTGATTTTATTAATTTGTGTTTATTCTACTTCATTTTTTCAATTAGATAATTCCACGGAACAACATTTTCATTTTTCTAAGATACATGCTATTATAATTTTAAAATGGTTCCATTAATTATTCAATCATTTTATTAATTCTTTCGAAATATTTGCAAAAAACAACATAATTAGTAAATTACAAATAGTTGACCTTTAAATATTATATCTGTATTCATTTTTCTCTTAGTTAAATGATTTAAACATTTCACAATCATTTTGAAACGAATAAATTTAATAATTTCTGATTTCGTTCTCAATTTTAATCTTTTTGTTCCTTCGCGTTATTTCATTGATGGAATTTTTTTTATAAATGTTTATAAACAACAAGAAATGTATTTTAGAATTATACATGCAATTTTCTTAAATATTAAAAAAATTGATAATGATTTGAAATTGTTGTTATAAATATATTTTTAAAGAATTAAGAACAATTAATATTTTAAAAATCAGAATTATTTCAAAATGAGTAGATAATGAAAATATTCAAATAATAGTTAGATATAAAGAAGTAAATCTTCGATTGAAATATAATTAAAATAATTATAGTGGAATTACAACTTTATATATTTGTTTTATGTAATAATACAGAACGCATATTAAAAATGTTACGCATAATTAATGTTGAAACATCAATAATTAATTTTAATTAGTGAAGAGTTATGTTTATACATAATGTTTTTTTAAGCGTGATAGAAATTTATATTGAAATCATATATATACCTTCTAAAACAAGCTGAATTATAAAACAGAGAAGATAAAGAAGACCATTTGTAAAAGATAAGATGTTTGTATTAATAATATTCTCCCACCATTTAACACACACGAATGCTCTCTTACACTTGAATATTGTTAATAAACTTTAAGATTCTATTCATATAGAAGAATGAAACATAAACTGGTCTGTTGTTTTTGCGTCGCTGTGCTGTTATTTGTGCTCAATGTAAAGGCACGTAAGTAGATATAATGATTTATTTATTAATTTAACAAGTTGAACAAAATCAATTATTTAAGAGATGACAATAAAATCTTTGATAAATGCAAATATTTAAACGCAATCTCATATCTACATATCCTGATGGATGTTCTTTTCATACAATTGTGTTCATATGTTTGTTTCTATCTTTCTTTTACGAATTGTTTCACATATATTTGAACACAGTGATTGATAAACTGTTTTGACATTGATGACGATATTGTTAAAATACATACATACATATATGTATGTATATATAAATACAACATTTTATTTATTTATTAATTAATAAAAAAATCTTGTGGTATAAATTTAGGTCAAAATTACACCAAATTAGATTTATGATTATATAAATAATAATATGTATAATTTTTTTAATATTTTTAAAAACATATTTTTTAATTTCTACTTATAAATAAAAAATATTTAAATATTTGTTAGTGTTACTAAAATATTTTAGTAAGAATCTTTTGTGTAGAATTAAAAAAAATACTATAGAAAATATTTTAAATAACACATAATGTATTATTTAATTTACTCATATACATGTATGTATATTTATACATATGCATATATGTGTGTGTATATAATATATATTAATTTTACTCTTGATTAAACATTATTAGCTATTCAATTTGCATTATGATATATTTTTCAATAACTGTTAAATGTACAAATTAAAATACTCTTATCAATAATGTTAAAACTTCTAATTAAAAAAATAAATATCTAAAAAAGAATACTATTACAGTAGAAACATTTTTTGCAATCAATTCGAATTCTTATTTTTTTAAAGAATAAATTTAAAAAATATATATATATATATATATATATATATATATATATACATATTTTAAGGTACAATATAATAAAACTATTTTGATTAACATTAAAAAGATATTATATTTGAAGATGATTTAAGAATCGAATTTATTTATAATTAATAATATATTTAATACATCAAGAGAAGAATGCAGGAAAAACAAGCTCGAAATTATAAGTAATAAAATAAAATATACTGATAAAAACTTTTTTATTATTATTATATAAGAAAAAATCAAATAAACGAGTTTTTAATAGCTGTATTTGTAGAATATGTAGTTTTATTGATATTAAATTTAGTATATGATTATAAATATTTTATTAATGTATAAAAATTGTACATTAATTATTAAAATAATTAAGAAAAATGTGCAAAAAAACAGAAACTTTAATAGATTTTTTTAATATTTATAAATATAAAATAATAACATGTAGTGATAACTCTTAAACTTACCATTTAATGTAGAATTTCATACACGTAAACTGAAAAAATATAACAGTAAATTATTTAATAATTTATTCAATATAATATTATATTTCTACAACCTCACTATACTAGAAAGTCATACTATACATTTAAAGAAACATAATTTTGTATCGTTAGAATTTCGTTAATATACATTTATATTTAAATTTATTGATATTAGTAAGCGAAGAGAAATGTGAAATTTTAGTTCACATTTCAGTTATTCAATGTGAACATTCAAAATATATATATATATATATATATATATATATATATATATATATATATTACATAGATTCAATTTTTGTAAAACTTTGTGTATTTTCTTACATTGATAATGATATATTTTATCTTTTTCTATTGAAACGCGATAAATTCTTTCTAGTATATTGGGTATGTATTTATATATTAATATATTTATATTAATATTAAAAGGATGCAAAAAAAGTATAAAAATGGAAATATATTGATATAATTATTTTATAAATTAAAATACAAAACCTCAAATTTTTCTATAATATTATAATTCATGTCTTAAGTAAATGTCTATGCGAGTACATTTACATTTTAGATAAAAATAAATTATTAAAATTATCAGTTGTTAAAATTAGTTATATTTTATTTTTTATATTATTAATTATTATTCTATTTCTACGCATTTCTTCTATACTAAAAAAATATTTCCTACTAATTCAAAAATATTTAGATTTTTATACCATAAACATTTATTGATTAATCAGAGTATGTGTTTTTTTAAGAAATATTACCAAAATTTCAATTTTCTTCAAATAATTACTAAGATTAAAAAAATTAATTCAATTTTTAACTGACTGTCAGTTTTCATTACTTTGTTTACTAATTTTAAAAAATTGTAATGTCATTTATATTTGATAAAGAAAAATTGTATTTTTGTTTTTAAGTCTTGTCAATTTGTTACGAAAATTTTGTTATGATGAATTTTATGTTTCATTTAAATTATAAATTTATAAAAACATAAATAATTATATTATTTTTATTTGAATTCGAAAATCATATCATTTATTAAATTTATTTAATGTTTAAAATGTTTTTTTAAAATAATCTAAATTAAATAGTGATTAATTATTCTGAAAAAAATTATAAAAACAATAATAATTTAAGATGAATGAATTTAAACTACTGTATCTTTTGAATTTAATACTTTCATTTGAATATTATTTATAAACATGAAATGATTATGGGTTAAAAATAAGATTATATTTTAACAACTCATATTTAATAATTTTTAAACGAGTTCTAACAAAAATTTCATTTATATAAAGGTTTCTTTAAATTAAAATTATACACATTAATAAAAAAATCCAAATAATTATATAAAGTGCTTTTATTGCACATTTTTTAAGTTTGGAATTAGATTTTTAAATAAAAGATTTTTTTTCTAAATAAAAATACTTTATGTATATTTAAGTTTTTTTAATAAATAAGAATTACCACAAAAACATACATTTATATGATAACAATATGTGGTTTTTGGTTTGTATTACGCAATATCTTTGTAAGTAATATTAATTTAAACATTATACATATATATATATATATATATATATATATATATATATATATATATATATATATATGTAAATATATAAAGTTGGCCTAAAATTAACTGTTGATCAGAAAAATATATTATTAAAAAGTACAGAAAAAAATATTTACACATATAAAAATGATTTTTAGAGTTCCTATGAGAACAGATAGTTATATATTTTTTATATTATTTAATTTAATATACTATAAATATACGTAATATTGATAAAAAACAGTTTTTTGTACAATATAAAACATATTAATCAGAAGCATATTACTACATAATTATTTTTTTCTTTTTAAAGAGAACGCATGCAAAACTTCAACAAATGACGAAGGAATATGTATACCGGTAGCAAATTGTACTCATCTAAAGCCGATTCTTGAATTTAGAGAGATATCTACGCAAACAGTACAATATATTGAAGGATTAAAATGTGGAGCGAAGGAATTAGATCTTGTCTGTTGTGTAGGGCATGAAATTAAAAATTCCACTGTTCTAAGAACAGATTTACCAGAAATAACAACAACAAACATTCTAGATAGTTTGAAAAATGAAACAGAAGATTCTTTATTTGAACATTTATTGGAGAGTAGATTTTCACCAGTTCGAGAAGAAACATGTAAAACGCCAAACAACACCGACGGCACGTGTAAAGTGATATTTTCATGTCCTCAGTATATTTCTGTTATAAAAAATGAACATAAAACTGATGAGGATGTTAAATATATCCAAAGATCATTTTGTGGTAAAGAGAACGGTAACGTTAAAGTATGTTGTCCAGTAGAAACTCCAGTAGAAACTCCATCAGATCAAACCGTTGTTGGGTTGAGTGAACGATTTTTGACAGATACCTGTAGAACGCCGACTGGTATTCAAGGATCATGCATTATATTAACCAAATGTCCAACTTATCTAGCGATTTACAATAAAAAACCGATATCGAGAGAAAATATACAACTATTAAGAGCAGCGCAATGCGGACAAGAATTTAGACAACCAAAATTATGTTGCCCTGATAAATCAGGGACTTTAACAACGACGAGAGTAGATGATAATGAAAAAATACCGAATTCACCGTACCTTCCTTCGAAAGATGAATGCGGTAAAGAACAAATACTTAATAGAATTAGAAACGGACAGCGTACAAGTTTGGGCGAATATCCGTGGATGGGTCTATTGCAATATAGCAGAGAGAATAAATTCTACTGTGGTGGTGTTTTAATAAATAAAAAATACATTTTAACTGCTGCTCATTGTGTTACTGGAGCAAACATTGAACAAGCTTATGGAAAAGTGTGAGTATATAAATTTGATTAGCACTTTGACATTTCCTTTTTAAATGATGTGATTTTGTATAAAAGAGTAAGAAATTAAACCTTGATTAAAAGTTTATTTTCGACGTGAATAATAAATTAAAAATGTAAATTAAAGACGAGTTTAAAGTAAATTTCATAATTAAAGGTACATATCCTTCATTTATTATATATGAACAAGTATTAACTATATTTGTGTTTGTATAACTTTTAGTGTAGTTACATCTCCCCCCCCCCCATATACGATGGTCGTTTGAGAAGTATGGTAAATTTATTTATTGTTTAATTTAATTCAATTTGTCAATTTAGCTTTTCTTACTTTTTTACCATACTTATCAAACGACTCTCGTATATATACACACATTTATGTGTGTGTAAATATATATGTATATTCATAGATACAAAAATAAATTTGTGTTTGTATATTTGCAGATTTAACGTTCGTTTAGGTGAATATAATTTGGAAGAAGAGGAAGATTGTGTCAAAATTATGGCAAATGTAACAGAATGTTCTTTGCCGCCACAAAATATTCCAGTTGAGGAAATTATTACACATCCTAATTGGGTAGCAGACTCGAAAAATGTACATAATGATATTGCTCTTATAAGATTACGTTATGAAGCTAACTATACAGGTAAATTATATCATTTCAATATTTAATTAAAAAAATAATGAAGAATGTTTGTTAATAAATATAAACCTATTTCATATTATTTTAAGTTTTGAAAAATACTTTTTTTCACTCTGATTATTTAAATCAATTTCAAAACATAGGTACAAAAATAAATTGATACAAACTGCACAGTAAATAATAATATTGGGTTGAGTCGTAAATAATTTCCGTTTTTGCATGTCAATTTTAATTTTTAATATAAAAAAAACAGCAATTGTACTTTAATCAATTGTATATTCGCCATTGTTTGCAATGACTTGTCATTTGCTAGGTAGTTCTTCTATGCTGTTTGAATAGAATTCTGATGGTTTTGACTTGAAAAAGTTTTCGACGTACTTTTGAACCGGGTTTTTATTCGAGAAATTTGTGCCCATCAAAGCATTCTGCAGCGATCGAACAAGATGATAATCGAATGGTGCCAGGTCTGGTAAATATGGTGCGTGAGGGGGAATTGATCATCCAAGCTTCAAATATTTTTCCTGTGTTACTCTTTCTGTATAAATAAAGTCTTGCGTTGTCATGAGAACAATGTTTTTCTTATTAATGAGCGCAGGACGTTTTTTTTAACAAACTTTGACGAATACGCTGCAGCTGTTGAACATACAGTTTTGCATTTGTTATTTCATTCCGATTTAAAAGCCCAAAATGAATAATTCCACGATAATCCCACCACAAACGCAACATAATATTTTTCTTCCATGAAGTTTAGATTTTTTGGTTCATGCTTATTCTTTCCAACCCACTGATTTTTACTAAAAACATTACCGTATGTCATCCACTTTTCATCGCCAGTAATGATTTTATTCAGAAATGGACCGTTGCTCTGTTTTCAACGAAGACTTGTCGCTATCGATAAACGATCTACTTTGTTTCTTTCACTAAGATCGTGCGAAACCTAAAGACCCAGCTTGCTGACTTTACCAATCTTTTCCAAGCAGCGATATATGGTGGACTGTGGTGTGTTTAATTTGTCTCTTAGTTCTCGAGTGCTTTAGAGTGGATTGCATTCCACTAATTATTTTAGAGCTTTTTCATTAAAGTTAGAAGAGCGCCCTGGTCTAGGTTCATCTTTCAATGACGTATCTTTTGAACGAAATTTTGTAAACCAGTTCCGTATTTGCCGGTCAGTTATGATTCATTCACTATACACATTGCATATTTTTCCACTTGTCTCCGTAACATTTTCCCTCTGCTTAAACTCTTAACATTACATGCTAAATGTGAACTTTCAATCCTTCGATTTTAAAACCAATAATTTGTAATTTTAATACGATGTATAAGCTACCATTATCGTAACAAGACTGATTATGAACTAAGTAAAAAATTGTCATATATGATGAGTCATTAGGATGAGTAATGAGTCATTAAAACTTGTTTTCAATAATGGAAATTATTTATGATTCAACCCAATAATAATAATAAATTTTGACTGACAACTACGTATTATTAATTTTATTGACAAATGATTTATTATTGAGTAATATTTTATAATATGCACTTTGTATCAATTTCAAAAGTTGAAATCTATTTTTTTATAAAATTATTAATTTATCCAGTAAAAATTGTAAAAATATAAATATTAGACATATAATATAATGATATTAACTAGATAAACTAGAAAAGATAAGATTAAACTAGAATAGAAATATATAAACAAGAATTGAAATTTAAAAAGGTTGAAATTTAAAGAGTTCTATCTCAGTCCTTAAAAAGATTTAAATAAACAAATTAATTAGACTAATTTTTATACATTGTTGTTACTTATTGGTATTATTCAATATGACATTTTATTTTAAAAAAATTCTAAATAAAAAGATACAAATTTATCATAAAAATTATTCAAAAACTTTTTATAAAAATAATAAATATTTTAATTTAGATAATATTTATTTACTTTGTTTATATAGAATTTTTCCTTTCTTATAGATTTTGTTCGAGCTATATGTTTACCATTAGGGAAGAATTTTCTACAAGAAGGGACAAAAGGTTTTGCTACTGGATGGGGTATAACAGAAATTGGTAAGAATTATTATTGTATGTAATATTATTATAAATATATAAGAAACAAATACAACTTAACTAATATTTATAATTCTAAATATAAAATGTATAAAAGTTATATACATCAAGTGTGAACAAATTTTCGAAATTAATTTTTAATATGGAAACATAACAAATTTTCACTTACTACAATTTGGCACAATTCTTACATTATAGTAAAGCTTAATTTAATTTTACAATATGGAAAATGTAAGTTAAAAATTTAGCTTAAAGATTAGTGATTCATTTTTTGATGAAAAATAAAGAATCGTAGATGATTTTATTAAGAAATTGAACAAATACGAATGGATAAAAATTTATCAAAGAAATATTCACAGTTTCTTTGTTTAGATCAACATTAAATTAATATTTTAATATTCACATTTTAGAACATTTCGA
This sequence comes from Neoneuromus ignobilis, assembly GCA_029203775.1. Classification (NCBI taxonomy): domain Eukaryota; kingdom Metazoa; phylum Arthropoda; class Insecta; order Megaloptera; family Corydalidae; genus Neoneuromus; species Neoneuromus ignobilis. The sequence continues at coordinate 16,594,793 of CP092094.1, read as the reverse complement.
TTTAGTTAGCATTAAAACGAATCAGTTTTAATATTTATTACAAAAATAATTACCTTATAAATAAAATATATATAGTTTAATGGACAAATATATAATAGAAAAATTTAGATTTATAAATTTTCCGATATTATTGAAACAAAATTGATTTTATTCATTCTAGTTTAAATTACAATATATTTGAACCTTCATTATGATAGTATGAATACTGTCTTATAATTATTAGAGTAGATTGTTCTGTGATTAAAAAGAAAATATTTTTATTTTCTCAATACGTTTCTTTTTCAGACTTAGTCAACTTTAGTCCTTACAAATTAAAAGTTCATCTTCCTATAATGAACAGAAATGAATGTAAGAATTCTTTAAGATCACTGCTTGAGCTACATGACGGACAGTTTTGTGCTGGAGGTCCAGGCGTTAAAGGAAACGTATGTAGTGGCGATAGTGGTGGACCGTTAATGATTATTGACAGAAGTGATGGTAGTTGGTATAGTGTAGGAGTCATAAGTGCTGGTATCAGCCGCTGTAGAACAATCGGCATACCAAGTCTTTTCACAAATGTGCGGCATTACTTAAAATGGATCATTTCGAATTTAAGAGCTTAATTAATAGTTTATGTACTTAAATAGAAATTATATGCAGAACTGAAAGACGATATTTTTTTCGTAAAATCTATACATTTTTAATTTGTTTATTTTAATTAGATTATTTTTATAACTTTTGTATGTTATATTATAATAAATTATATTTGTAAATTTATATAATATACCTTGTAATTTTTTTAATACTGAAATATATGTTTATATGAAATTATTAACAGAAAAATATATTTAAAGATTATTTAATAATTGTATTTATACACTTAAAAAATTATGTACGTGTGCATACACACAAATGCATAAATACATACATACATACATATATATATATATATATATATATATATATATATATATATATATATATATATATGTATATATATATGTATATATGTTGTCAGTTTGGATGAAATTAACATATTATGAAGTCAGATATTCCTTTATATTTATAAAAAAAGTTTTTGATCAATTTACTCTTTCTGTTCTCATCTTTGAAACATGGATTTTGATTGCAAAAATAATTCTGTAGCTCTGGTCAAAATAAAGAACCATGGAAAGATATATGTTGGAAATAACAGGAAAAAATAAGAAAAGACATTAATATATCAGAAAGAAAACAAAAGTTACGGATGTTATGGAAAAAGTAAAAAGTTTGTAATGCAAATGTGTCAATATAGTAAAAAGAGGGAACCACCGATTTATAAGAGAAGTTACTGATTGGGAATATAGATATACGAAAGTCCAGGTAGAGATGTATGGGAGAAGCCTTCATCCAGCAATGAATACAAAGAGGCTGCTGCTTCTGCTGATGATAATTAATATATATATATATATATATATATATATATATATATATATATATATATACATAAAGGTATTAATAAATACTATCATGATATGTATATTATAATAAAAGCCTTAAATAATAAAATTGCGACAAGTATTCATAGAGTAAGAATAAAAAACAGATCAAATAAGAAACGGTTTGTGTGTTATTGGTGTTGTTTTCTTTTTTGTCTACATGCTGAGATTAACCATGGAAAACATGTTTCGCGCACATTGCATTTTTCAATGGAAGGTTTTGTTTAGCTTGCGGCATCAAAACAACTCGTCACACTTCAGCTGCTTTGTATTAAAACTCGCTACATAAACATATATGCACAGAAGTGTCGCACAAGTGAAGTGTTATAGACCGTACTACTTGAACGACTGAATGAAGCCATCGAACCGGTTCTTCTTTCTAAACGTCCATTCGTTTTGTTTAAAATCAGTAAAAACTATGTATGTTCTAATATCATGCTAATGAGTTTACCCGATGTATGCGATCAATTGTAAGATAAGCTGTTAAGCCGCACAACATCAATAGCGAATATGAATGTAATATTTCATAATGCACGGAATATGCATAAAGGATCGGTTATGAAATATTTTTTTGATAGTCGTGTAAGCCGTTAATCCGTCAACCTTTATGAAATATAATAACTATTCATAGAACTCTGTATCAATATTTCAAGGAATTGTCAGTGAGGTAGTGAAGAGAAGCAGATTCTTTTTGTTAATGGACATGCAATTTAATCCTCTTACAACATATAGTAGATATGTTTCTTGAGTAGTTGTTATATGTTTTTTTAAAGGGCAGTATGTCAGTTTGTAATTTTTTCTGTTATAAATAAATAATCTCGAATTGAAGGCACAATTAATCTTAAAAGAGATTAGTATCATTTCAAAATATTGACCGGTACTTTCTTGAACAAATATTTTAGTAAATCTATTTTCTTATTTAATTATTATTATATGTATAATAGACCAGGCATACAGCTTTATATTAACATATCATTAATATATTATTTTATTTCAATATTGATAATTCAGAAATTAATGATTTTTATAATATTTTATATTACTAAAAACAAGAGTTATGTTTAATGAAAAATAAAGGATTTATTTAAATCTATTGAGAGTTCTTTTGGGATTGCACAGAAATGTTAGGTTAGGAATTCTATTTATAAAATCTTAGAACTATTCGTTTCATCTCACATAAATATTATAAATTGAATAAGAATAGGAATAGACAATTTCTGAATTACAGATTGTAATATCAATTATTATTCTTGAATTTTTTAATGCATTTTAACATTCTAAGTTTTTCATACTTGTTATAAATTAATCTGTACATTTCAGATTTATGTATTAGTCACATGTGTTAGATACTTTGATTTATGATATTTATTTTAATTCTTATACACTTTTTAAGAACAAATAACAAACTTTGTTTACAATTAAAAACATTAAAAAATGAATATTACAAGTGACTTTATATTTAATAAGAAAATGTATTATTAATATTAAAAAAATTGTTATTTTTATGTTCATATTAAAATTATTTTATGAAAATAATTATCATTTAAATAAAATTTTAAAATTGTTTTGTTGGATTTTCTTGTAGTTTACCACTGAATTCCTTTCATTATAAACGTGTGTGTTGAATAAATAGCAATGAAAGATATCCTAACAACGTTACATAGTTCTAAAAAGGCGTATCGCGGTCACACAACCCCAAATATTTGTACACATGTACAAATGATTCTGTGTACAAAACATAAAAAACCGTGACATTTTTACTATCATTAATTTCATGTAAGCAGCTACCATATGCGTCGATGAGAGATATAACTATTGGAGTTGAGGAGTATATTCTGCGCGTGTATATGTGCATCCACAGTTAAATGATTGACGTACCGGTGTTGCACGTACATCCATGCCGATGTGAATTGCAGTTTGATTTATGAACGCGCTTCAGTGACGAGCTGGATTGATTATGGAACGAAACGGGATGTGGTGTCATGGCTATTAGGCCCGACAACCGGTCCCGACAACAGATGCAAAAGGCAAATGTTTGGCAACAATGTCAAATTATGTCCGGCGTTCCCCCTTTTTATATCAATATACAAGCAGTTAATTTGTTACAACGTTTTTGATTGATTTCTTTCGTGTTGTGCGATGAATTTTTTATATCAATCATAAAACGTGTCCGATGTCCCCTGAATCAGATGGAGTGACTGACTAACTGACTGACTGACTGGCCGATCGACCAACACAACCATCCGACACTATGATCGCAATTCAAAAATAATTGTTGTAACTTTCATACGATGATTGAAACGGATTTAATTGTTTTGATACCAGGACCCCCGCTTGCAGTATAATGAGTGCAGGGTAAATTGGTTAACATACACATTTTCATTTGATATTTCGTTGATTCATTAATCATTTTTATCACCTATACACGCACATGCATATGTATGTATATGTATATATATATATATATATATATATATATATATATATATTGTCATTTTTTCATTATTTAATATCTAATTATACAGCAAGTTTATTTTCTTTGTTCACATATATTTCTTCATGTTTGTATTTATTCAAGATTTTATTATATATCTTACCTTTGAATTATTAAATTAAAATATACTAATAATTATGAACGTCAAATATTTATTAAAACATTAAACATATTTTAGTTAATTTCATTACTTCTATTTATTACAAAATATAGATATAAATTGTTGCAATCATATTATATACAATATTCTATTTATTTATATTATAATATATTCTGTTTAATTAAATCACATTTACCTAATCATATAAAGCAAACATCAGTATATCATTTAAAAATAATTCTAATATATAGAAATTTTTTATAGATTTAAAAAGACAGATTTGTCTATTTAATATGAGTAAAGAGATACTTTTAATATTATAGTAAAATCGACTAGTAACTAATATATATATATATATATATATATATATATATATATATATATATACATATAAATTAAGTTGAAACAAATTAGTAGTATTTTCCTTAACGTTCAACTAAGCAAACAAATAGATTGAAAAGATGCCAACAAAACAGATTTCATTTTTATCGTACGCTAGTTCGGTTCATTGGCTATAAGAATAGCAGGACAATTCAGAGGGACAATTATAAAATAAAAACGAGATATCTTATTGAACAGATTTTTTGTAGCGTGACTTTCGACAAGGGAATGAATGGATGCTGTGTCCCTTCTAATTTTAACATGTTGACAATACAATGAAGTTTATTACAAGCATATTTCATATCAGTATAGTAATATATGTATGCTGACATGCTACGTATGCTTCAATTGAAATACGTTTATTGCATTTTATTAATCATAATACTCTATTTAGAAGCGTGTTTCACACAGATTTTATTTTGAATTAACAATATTAATAACAATTTTAACAAAAAGGAAATGTTACTTTTTGTGAATAATAAATATGAAAAATAATGTTTATAATCATCCACTACCCCTTAATGAAGCATAACAATTATAAAAAGATAAATTTTATAACCTAATTAAATTTATACTTAAGGTTAGAATTGTACTAAGCAATTAATGAATACAAATGTATGTAGAGGTGATTCTTGTTATATAATTTCATTTTCCTTATAAAATATATTTTAATAAAATGTATGTCAATTTCTAATAAGTACACTAAATTATCTATTTACTTACTTTGAAATAATAATTTATAAGACTAATACATTAAATACACTACACATTCAATAACACTTTATATTAAACATATTAACAGAAACTTTTAAAAGTAAAAAATAATAAAATGTTCGCGATTTTCATTACACAATAACTCGGTTATTTATCACTTGAGAAATGGGAACTTATTGTACAGAACCTTACAAGAATTTAAATGTCAAATGTAGTTTGGACTTGCGCACAGACAGTTTTGAATAAATGTCTTTAAATTCTCTTAGGTTATATAATTTATAAATATAACATAATTTCATTTAAATTAGATATATAATGACAATTTATTTTTTACAAAAATATAATAGAATGATGTATCTGTCAATAATTTCTTATTTAATAGAAATTGACTCAAAATAAAATATATTTATCAGTCAATAAAAGTTGTTTTTTAGATTAGATAGAACTTTTTATAGGGATTTAATTTAAAGTTTTATCACGCTTAAAAATACACACACACACACACATATATATATATATTTATTAAGAGATAAAAAAATAATAAACAAATTTTAAATATAAAAAATCTATAAATACTAAGAATTATTTATTACTGTATTGATTTTCTTTAGGTTATCATTTAAAAAGTTTGATTATAATTTTATGTATCTTTTAAATAAAATTATATCCAATATAATTAGATAATTAAAAATATTCTTAATTTTTATCTGATTTTTGATTTTGTATATATAGAGTGGCCAAACGAGATTGAAGGGTTTAAACATACATTTACTTATTTATTAACATTCACTAATCTTTATATTTCTTCAGTTTTATTCGGAATATTTATATATTAATGAAAAATTTATAAAGAAATGAATTACCAACATTCTAAATAACAAGTAAGATTTAAATCTAATTTTAGTACAATATAATGATCATCTTCAGACATTATCCAATTTACAAAAAAGTTGTAGTAAGTATTAACAACTATTGTATTTGGTATGTAGTTTAGTAAAAAAAATTATGATTCAGTTAATATCACAACATTTCTTTGATTTCTGAAGGAACAACGAATAATTACAAATTATTCTAAATAAGGATATAAAATAAATAGAAAACATATGTCGTATATATGATTTATCAAACAATACGTAAATTAAATTGGAATGAATCCAAAACGAAATGATTTTAGAAATGAAAAATGTAACAACAATATATCATATCAAAGATAAAAACTGAAATATTATGGATCTATTAGATAAATTACAAACAAAAAAATATTCATTTAGATTCGAGAAGAACACAGATTTCGAAAAATATTTATACAAAGATGCTATAGGGAAGTTAAAATATTGGTGAAATATTAGGAAATGGAAGAAGAACTATTGCATAATCGAGATGAATGAAGATTGAGAACGGAAAAATGTTTAAGGAAACTTTAATATCCTTGGAATATATATAAATATATAATTTAATTTGAAATAATACATTATATATAATCATAATTTAAATTATTTCATGAAAACAAATACATAAAAGAACATTTTATAAAAAGAACATAAAAGAAAACATGTTTTTAAGTAATGTATTATATTTCAACCTTAGGGCAACGTTAAGCTGCTCATTGTATATATAACACCAATCAAAAATCGCATTTATTTTACATATTGCATATACATACATACACACATATGTCTATATATATAAACATATAAAATCTGGTTGAGATCAAGAAGTTGCAAATTATAATAATTTATATAGATGAATTTGAGCTATGCATTCATAAATCATATAGTTTAAAAAAGACGTGTATGTGTACTGATATGTGCATGTATATGTGCTTTTATAAATACAAGTATTTGTGTGAATAGATAAATGAAGAAGTATGACTGCATTTATACATTTCACCTCACCTCAAATTACTCATTACATTTTCAATACGATCCATTTTACACGGCCAATTACACTCATACCAGTATTGATAACAATAGACCTGTTTTACTTATTCACCATGTCAAATAGACATATAAAAAAGGATGATGTTTTATAAGTGGAGACAAGGATGAAATGAATTTGACCGATGTTGAATGTTGATTTTTAAACGGATGTTATTTAGTATTTTTTTATAAAGGTTTATATATTTCTATGAGTAAATTTCTTCATACAAGAAGAATATTATATGAAAATTAAAAAAAAAGATATTTGTATTCTGTATTTGTTATACTAATGTTCATTGTTGTAAGATGAAAGTTTGGTTAAAAATACAAAAACATTTGTAAGATAATGACATTGCTCTGAATTTACCATTACCACATCTACTCTCAGTATTATTACATACGGCGTCGCGTTCTAAACACGAAAATTACTTTCTGGCGAGAAAAATAAATCGACTCTTTCGCAAGACAATTAAATAAAACGGAACCGGTAGAGACGAACAGAACGGTCAAGCGATTCCCCCAAGGATCGTCGACTACTATTTTTAATGACTATCGTGGAAATTTTAACGGCTTCAGTGTTGTGTGGTTTTCATACAACGGCGGCGCCAGGGGTTCGTGTCCATTAACAACGACGCCACGCGCGTTCTCACGGGACACGAGACTAACCGCGCATCGTTCACGACCCCCACATTCTCACAGTACGCTATTCCAGTCTCATCTGTCCATTTGATGGCTACAAACCAGCGCAATCCAACGATTCGACTTATGCTTATATGTTACACTGATTTCTAACGATTCGCGAATCACTCACATAGAATGGAAAATAATAAATATATGAATTTGTATTTTGGTACCTAATTAATTGAAAATAAGTTAATTGTTAACAACAAAATTAATTTGGTATATATATATACATATATAATGTTTTGAACATTTTGTTAAATGAAAATAAACATCAATTAAAAATTAGTTACAAATTTAATTCAGCCATATTTAATACGAATAAATTGTATAAATATCTTACAAATTAATAAAATGATTAAGTAATAGAAGTTCAAAATTTTTATACTTAAAATAATTCTTTTATATTGCAAAAATGATTTCTTATGAAATATAAAATCATTTACTAAATAAATTGAAAAAAAGAACTTTAACCTTGTTTTTATAATATTAATAAAATGAAGTTATTCAAATGGTAAGAATATAGAAAATTAATTTTATTGATAACTGACAAATATTAGATTATGTTTATCTGCATTGTCCTGAAAGATTTTTTAATAAAAAAATTATTAAGTTTTTTTTAATTGAAATTTTTGTGAATGATTGTGCAATGTTCATCATACCATAGAATAATTAAAATTGTATTAGTTTAAAATCTTGAACACCTAAATGTATTAAATGAAAACAATTTTACTTTTAATTTGAGAGAAACGAGAAACATAATAACATTTCCTCTTGTTCTTGAAATAAAAACAGAACCTGCTTACTGAAAGTAGTTTTAAATTGAACTAAAACGATACAGAATGCACAAAAAAACTTGCACATTCCAAGAAATCCAGTCTACATTGTCGGTTTTCATTTAGACTGTACTGTATAGACACACATTGTCCATCACATTGTACTAGAGTACATTCGCTCATGTTTATTTCAAACATTTGTTTCAACTTCTCGTTCACAGGCAATGGGAACGAGTCCAGTATGAAAAAAAATAAATAAATAAAAATAAAGAAACTTCGCCCAGTATTAAAACATAGCTGAGGTTGTGTTGTTCTCTTCGCTTTATCGTTGCTTCATTCCTTCTCCATCGTTTCTATCATCAAACACCGCTGCGGGAACTTTAAAATGACGAACACGTGTATCGATTGGTCACTACGCCACAATGAGTATCATATGTCATAAGGAATTGTAGTTCCTTTTTTCACCAGAACATTGTTTCTGTTTTATGAGAAGTAATAAAGTTATGTAGTTGAGGCTTATATATCATAGAAATAAATTGTACGTACAATAGAGATAACGTTATAAATCGTGGTAGTGTGTATATTTTTTTCCTGTTTTTTATCTAAAGTAAAGACAAATCTAATCAATTACGTTAGCAGTTGATTTCATTTCAGAATTCAATCATTTTAATCCATTTTTGAAATTGTTGCTAGATTATTTTACGTTTTATACTTGATTTTTTCAAATTGCTAATTATATGCAACAATGTAAAAACAATTTAATTATATCCAACAATGCAACAACAATAAAGGAACATTTATGGATAAAGTGAACAGGAGAGTAAAAATAAGATGGTGTCAGTTTGGAAGAAATACGCATATTATGAAGTCAGATATTCTTCTATGTTTAAAAAGAAAAATTTTCGATCGATGCAATTATTCTGTTTTCACCTATTGTAGTGAAACATAAATCTTGAATAACAAAATGGTTGAGTAACTCAGAACAACATAGAGAAGTATGAAAAGATATATGTTAGTAATAACATGCAAAAATAAGAAAAAAAATTAATGGATCAGAGAGAAAACCAAAGTTATAGATGTTATAGCAAAAGTGAAAAGTTTGAAATGAAAATGAGCTAATAGAGAGAAGAAGGAATCGCTGATGTATGAAGTCAATCATTGCCTTCATTGTGCACCTAGATATTTAAAAAGGTCTAAGAGAAGTCCCATGGGCAGATAGGAGAGAGAAAGGTAAGGAAATTTGTCAGAATGGACTGGGAGTGATAGGCATTAGATTGGTTCAAAAATTTTGGAAGAGGTCTTTATCTAGCAATAGATTAAGAGAGGCTTATGACATTTTTGTACTGCTGTAAAATATTTTCCAGTATGTAAAATGTATTTATTTTGTACCTGATTGCAAAAATCGTAAAAAAATTAATTACTGATATTTTTTATTGAAGTTTTATCTTTATTCTAAAATCTGTACAAGTTTTGACATATTAAACAATTTTTTTTGTATGTAATTAATATAAAATATAATATTGTTAACTCAATATTCAACTATTATGTAGTCCTTGTGTTTGAACACTTTATTAAGTTATGATTATTATTTTTTTTACATAAAAAAAAATTTAAATAGCTTTATTCCCTGTTATTTTATTTGTGCTATAAAATAAAGTTTGATAGATTTGATTTTAAATTTATATTATGTTTCACAACTTTGTCACATGTTGTCTTCCCATATTCCATAAAAACAACATTTTTGGTAGTTTGACTGTTCTTTATCTACATTTTGATTATCAAGAAATAGTTATAATTATTTTAAATTTAACTACTTTTTGCGATTATATATATATATATATATATATATATATATATATATGTATGTATGTATATAAAGTAAAAAGTGGTAATTTATAAATAATACTATTTTTATATCTAAGAAATGGTAATAGACTGAGTCGTTAAAAAGTATTTATCTCACAGCCACTCCTTTTAGATGTACAAGTCTTTTAAATTTATTTACAACACATTATATATTTATTTTTTAGAAACTAAAATGGTCTTAAGGCCAAAGTAAATTATTATGTAATATTTTATATGTGTTTGTTCAAAATAAATATATTAAGAAGTTATTAATCTATTAAATATATAAAAAATATATTAAGGTTTTTATAATTAGAATAAAATTTTTTTTAAAAAAATATTTTATTACATATTCTTTATTAATTCAATAAAAAATAAATAATAGAAATAAATAAATGAACACAAATATAATTAGTTTTAAAAAGAAATTTATTTATAATTGTGATTATGTTTGATCTATGAAGAACTTTTTTTAAAAAATAACTATTATTTGTAACTATTTTTAGACGTATAATGTAAAAAGTACTATTTTTGTTAAAACGTAGAAACGAAAACCAACATAAATATTATTTTAATTAAAATTTAAATATTTTTTTAGTTATCGATAGTTTGTATTGAAATATTTTTATAAGAAAATTTCAATCTTATCAATTATTGTTTAACTTTCCAGACAATGCCTGATAATGCTTGAGTAAACTTCAAAAACTTTACAATAAATAGTTAATCATAAATTGAAAATGAAAATTATTTTAAGTTTTCTCTTTCATTGAATACATCTCTCCCCTCCCCCTCTATATATATGTACAACTTTTTCAATTATATAATAAACATTCTGTTATTTAAGTATACATTTTAAAAACGACGTCATAATTATTAAAGTATAATATCAAAAATTATTGTACTGTTTATGTATGTAACAGAAATTCTAAATTTTTTTTTGTTTTCATTTTTTATTTTTAATTATTAATTATTATCATATATTTTTATAAATTCCTTACTGCACTAAACATATTTTCTATTATTACTTAGTATTTATTTTATCATTATTATAATTATCAACTTGAATGTCTACTTGAGAATTTTTTATTAAGTTTTAAAATAATTTTAATATTTTTGTATATAATACAATTTTCTTTATAGTTAAGAAATAGTTTATTTACAAAGTATTTTTTATAAAGGTTGGATGTAAAAATTTAATAAATTATATTGTAATTTAAATAAAAGTTGAATACATATATATATATATATATATATATATATATATATATATATATATACAACATATATATTTATTTTTATACCCTTTATATATATATATATATATATATATATATATATATATATATATATATATATTGAAATACAAAAGTGTTATTTAAGCCATGTATACCTTTTGTGTTATTACGTGTCTGCCGCAATTTTGTCCACTCGAAATTAAAACAGAATCATTCTGTAAAAAAAATAAATAATCATAATAATAAACGTTTCATCTCGTACCGCCGAAACACGCGTCTTTGTTTAGCACAGGTGTGGAACGTTGCCGTGTGATACCAAGATACTATTAAATCAACTTCTGAAATTGACGGAGCATGAATCCATTCTTCTATATAATGGGGGGCTGCGCGACCTCTTTGTTAAACTGATGAAAAAGGGTCACTTCATTTCATTACTGTGCGTCGAGCTCGTATGAGACCGGTTTTGCGAATTTTGATGTAAACGGAATTTAAGTTACAAATACACTCATATAAATATATATATATATATATATATATATATATATATATATATAATGTTAGTAATTGAATAATTAAATTATTTTCATACAATATCTCCGTTGTTCGTAATTTCAATAAAAACGTTCAGAGAACAACGAGCATTCTTTTTCAAACGATTTTTTTCATATGTATTTATATAAAAGTTTTACTTGGGGTAAAGATGCCACGCTTTATCAAAAAACATTCTATTAAGCTTTTTACGAGAATAAATTTAATAATAAAGTTTAATAAGTTATTATTTTGATTATTAATAGAAAGTAATTCGTAGATATTTTTTTTAAATTTATTGACAAAAATATTAAGCACTAGATAACTTTCAATGTTCACTTCACACTACTATTGTTTGATTTTAATTACTCTTTGATGTTTTGAAAATAAAAACGTAGTAAATCAGGAAATGATTTTTAAAATTGATATATCTTCGTTAAATCTAAAATTGATTGCCTGAATGATTATCTGAATATATAATTGAATTCGTCATACAAGATTAATTCAAAACTGTAACATAATTTTTTTTATATTCTATTTATTAATTTTCAGATCTAACAGTAATTTTGATTACGATTAAGAAATTGTTGTATTGAAATAATATAAAAGTTACTAGTATACAGTTACGTATCAATTGTAATGTACATATAAAATTGATTTAGTTTCGCATCAGCGGTGAAAAAGGGATGTGGAGAAGTAAAGAAAAAAGTTATCGGTTGTTGAGTGCGAGACTCATTCGGTTGCAACGAATCAAACTCTTGAGTTAGGCCGACATCCGGGTAGATAGTATAAGTGTGAGTGCCGGTGCGCAGTTCTAGTACTATTGGGTGACGAGGTGGTTGTATTGAAGAGGTGCTGGTACGGTTAATGGGAAAATGGATAAAAAGAGAAGAAAATTCGATTAAGTGTGACATAGTGAAGTGTGGTCTGAGTGAGCCGGAGCTGATCCAATAGAAAAGTTAGTTTCTGGTACGAGGGGAACGATATCAGTATGGTTTCAGTTGAGGATTGACGATATAGAAGAATTTACTTTTTTTTACAGAAAAATATATACAACACAAGCATATATATATATATATATATATATATATATATATAAGATAAATTAAATAACAGAATATATGTATATTTGTAGAAAAATGATCACATACGTTTTTTGTGATTTTTTGAAAAATATTTATTTTGCATTTATTATGAAATATAAAATAATACAAAATATGTAAACTGAACATTAATAATCTGAATTCTTTTTTGATATTTTATAAATATTGGACTTTTTTGCTGCTGTATTTGATTTTTTCAATAACTCTCATTGTTCAAATTCTGGTTTTTGATTTTATACCGAAATTATTTTTCTTATAAGTAGAGTTATATTCCTTTTCCATTATTTTTTTGTGTTTTATGTTTTACTATATATATATATATATATATATAAATATATATATATATATATATAAATATACACACGATATAAATGTAAATATATTTTATCTTTTATGTAAGTAACGAAATGTTTTAATATGATGATGTTTATAAATGGAAACATTTATTGAACTTCGATACGCTCAATCACATTTTTTGAATAAATCGCATTAGTGTTGATAATTGGATATTTGTATTTCACGTATTTAAAATTTGAAATTCACTTGATGCATTGATGTTTTCTTTTATATTCGAATACGAGTGTATAATAGTACATGAAAATAAACGGCAACCGTTCCTGTTTTCTTTATAGCGGTTGACTGCTTCACCAGGATTAATAAACCTGTAACGTATTGCTTATCGCAAAAAAATCATTCAAATATATATATATATATATATATATATATGTGTGTGTGTGTATGTTTGTATTTATATATGTATGTGTGTGTTTAAAAGTGAGTGACAATGTACAATTCATATAATAATGGCAGTCATTTCATGGTCCCTCCGCTTTCATACGTGAAAAAGTTGTCTGTATTCGTCAATTAGAGTACAGTATATATCAATGATGCATTAAAAAAGAGTACAACTTGTCAAAGAATTATTCAGTGGTGTCAAGTTTCATTCAATGGGAGTGATATTTCTTTAGAATCCGCGGTGAAACCAGTTCAGATTGTAGCTGAACAGCGGTTCTGGTTTATTTATCGCAAAACACAATAACAACAATCTAATGTCACTTTTAATGTGAATACATTTTGGATTCTTTTCATGTTTTGAATATGCGGTCGCAATAAGATATATAACTGAAAAAGACAGCCATTACTGTATTCACACATATGTGTATTATATATACATACGTACATCTACACATATTAGACATATAATTATATATATATATATATATATATAAATGAGTAGCTTAGTTATATTACAATACAATTATAAAAAGTTAATTAATAATTAATTCATAAATATATAAAAACCACTTACTGAATTAGAAATGAAAAATACTATTAAGCACAGATGATATAGATGATTCAAAAGAAGTCTAAAAGAAATGATTTGTTGAAATAGTATTTTAAATGAAAATTATCATTTGAAAATAAATCTAATTTTATTTAATATCGTAACATAAATCTTAATATTGAAATATTTGATCTTAGTATCATCGATCTCAAATTGAAAAGTGTAATTATCTATATTAAATGAAAAAAAATTAGTGATGATTTCTACGGTATTCAGTTTGAAATTCTTTATTTTAATAACGTATTTAAGGAATTATTTTCTTTCAGATATATATATATATATATATATATATATATATATATATAATTAAATGTATTTATACGTGTAATAAAGTATTTGTGTATAAGATTTTTATAAATAATTTGAAAAAAGTCATGTTTTAATTTTTAATCGTGTACTCCATCAAAAAATAGATAAAAAATTATTTACTATTATTTGTTCCTAGTACATTTTTGATGTAAAATTATTTCATATTATTATTAATATAAACTGAAATTTCATCAATTGAAATTTTACCTGCATATAATAGTATTAGATTCACACGAATATAGATAAAAGAAACGTTAATTCCAGTTAAACTTTTTAATTACAAATCCACTCGGCTTTATAAATCGTTATTAATCTGTACGAAGCATCTACACAATTAATCTTAATTTGCTCGCGTTTGCGATCTCGCGAAAGATATAAGATGCCTTTTTCCCATTAACTTCAAACATATTTATCTTAATTGAGTCGATAACTATTTTTGTCTCACTCAACAGTATACCAGTGCAATGTATTGTACCGTAATTTAATGTTTTTTCTATCAAATGTTTACTTTTGTAAACATTTTTATTCTATATATATATATATATATATATATATATATAAATTAATGTTTATAAAAATATATATAAATTTAAATTATATGTTTTTAATGTCTTATACACTTATGAACAAAAGAAATTAAGTTCCTGTTTATAAAACATTGAATTAAGTATCTGATTTCGTTTTCTGTTATAATAATTAATTTTTAAATTATCTTTTCTTTTTTATAAAATTATAAAATAAATTTATTAAAAGATATATTAAACATCAATTAAAATCAAAAGTTAAATTAATATAATAATTTAAAAAAAAACAATAAATATCCTGAAAAGAGATATAATATTATTTTTTATTTAATAAATTGATTAATGGTTTTAAGGTGATTTATGTTTATACAACAATGTGTAAAAAATACCAATCTGTTGGTTATTAGATAAAAGTCTTCATGTAAAGATATATCTAAACTCGACTATTTGTTAGCAAGGAGTAGAATACGCAGACTGTCGAAATCGTAATTACGGAACAAAGAACAATGGACGACATGTCACATAAGAAGAATTAGTTGCAGTTATAAATGTCATTCAGCAGACGCCACTCATTCAAAAGAATCACAGTGGAACGATTGTTTTTATGTTGGTTTCAGTGTCGCGTGGTGGGTTTTTCATTGATATCATATATGAAATTTGCAAGATAGATAGATTTAAACAATTTTTTTAAAAAAAATCGTATTATTGCAAATCATTTTTTTATTTAAATAATTAAAATAGTTTCTATACTTATCTACTTTATTTAATCGATTGATTGATTTGGATTAAAATAATTTTATAGAAAAATATTTAAGTAATATAATATAAAAATTATTCGATAAATATTATTATACGGTATTAATGCAAAAAATACAATAAAAATTTTAAAAGTTCATGGTGCTTGATGGATGACTTGTCACTAATTATAATAGATTTAATTTTGACAGAAATGTTTATAAATTGAAATTATTTTTCTACAATATTAAAAAAAATCTATTTTAATTTAATTTTTAATTACACATTTCAATATAGTAACCATATAATATTATTATTAAGTAATTTTATTGATTCATTTAATTTAATTAGAAATTTCAAAAAATATTTTTTTCGGAATGCACATATATTTAATATATTCTCTGAAAATTTGAATAAATTAAATATTGAATTGTATTCAAATAATTCCTCAGGTATTGAATGAATGAATAAGGTTTACCAAAATTATTACTATAAACAATTTTATTATTAAATGAAAATTTTTATTATTCCTTCGTTCAATACCTGCATTTATCCTTTCAATTTAATATATAGCCAAACACATTTGATAAAATATTTTTTATAGCAATTTTATTCTTTAGGATCTATTCAAATAACCATAAGCAAAATACTATTGTTTCTAAAAAAATTTTATAACCCCTTAATAATGAACGTTTCGTTTATAAATATTTATCAATATTGATATAGAACAGATTTTTGATAAAGAAAATAGCAATTTAAGAGAAATATACTATTGTTTAAAGAAAATGTTAAAACATTTTAATATTTTATTTTCATATATAAGTTGAGTTTTTTTTACTAAAATTAGAATACAACGAAAAGGATATAAAACAAATTAATTTGAGTTTTTTCATATATATATATATATATATATATATATATATATATCACATTTATAATAAATCAATGAAACGTTCTCAAAAGAATTATCTATATTAGACCGTCCACTCTGTTCTGATTGTCTCGAGGTTCAGTCCCTTGTGACTGACTCACAATCTTGATTCACTCGTCATTATGTTTTTGATTGATATTTAATATTTTCGTCTTACACAACGAACGCGAAAAAATATACGAACAATCTTTGACGTTATATTTCTATAATAATTGGTTTTACCGTTAATGAAGCTTATGAAGTTCTGTTATGGAACAATATAAAAATATTAGACATGTACCCAAGATTTTTATTTACAAGTAATTGAACCTTTCATCAAATTCTAATTATGCTTTAAATTTCAAATGTTGTAAATTCATTTTAGTCAAATTATGTCGTAATATTAGACTTTTTTAATTTTTATTTCATATAAATCTTTCTAAGAAACGTAAGAAAGATTTTCATTATTACATATTATATTAATATTTTTTTAATAATAGAATGAAGATAAAATGTTTAATAAAAATTCTAACCTAAATAAATAAAATTATCAAGAAGAGAGTTTTATTTTATTAGATATTATTTTAAGAGATGATGTTATTGTAAGTTACTAACATAGAATTTTACAAAAATAATAGATGATTAAAATTTTAGTGTCATTAGAGAATAAGTATATTAACAGGTAATATAATTATTATATATTAAACATTATTCAAAATATTGTAAATATTGATAATAGGCTTTAGTTTTTTTATTTGTAATTATATATATATATATATATATATATATATATATATATATATATATAAATATATTTATTTATTATTGAAATTTAATTTTCAAAATTAAATTATAAAAAAGTGACGATAATTATGTAATACATTGTGTTTATTCATTTATGCAATTTTCTACACTCATTCATTGTTTTGTTTTATACTCAAGTAGATTACATTTTCCCATTCTCTAGTCTTTTTTTATAATTATTACACAAACTGTTATGTCTCAAGATTATGTGAGCACTATGCCATGCAGATAATTAAAACACATTTCTCTGAAATTAAGTGTTCTGTTTAAGTGTGTATTTTGTCTTCTAGTCATTATGTATATATTTAGATAAATGTTAGTATGTTTTGAAGATAAGAAGAATAACATTATTTTTTTACATTTTTTATAAAATTATTTTTTATATTTTATATAATTACATATAATGGTATACCTTTGATTTAAAATCGATGTAATTAAAAAACTCTCATTTTCTAGGAATAAAAAATATTTTTTTTAATAAAGTATTATTGTATACAATATTCTTAATCTTAACATTTTATATGTAACTTCTAGTGAAATTAAAAATAAAACTCAACTAAGAAGCAGCTTTTTTATTTATAAACAATATTTTTACTTAAACTTAAAAACCATATAATCGTTTTTCCATTTTAAATTTAAAACGATATATGAATACATATATATATATATATATATATATATATATATATATATATAAAATTGTCTACAAATTTGATTTAAGGCACATGTGTGAATGTATAGTAAAATACAAAACAGAAATGCAATTTAATTTATTTAAACGTTGCTCAATTAAAGTTGATGGCCGTGGCACCCGTTAGACTTCGTATATGCTCCCTTTGTATATGAATCTTTGTGTATGTATATATATATATATATATATATATATATATATATATATATATATATGTACGACTGTCGTAACTGTCACCCGCAGGCGGAAACCGACAGTACACTCTACGGAAACGTCACAGAGAGTGTGCTGTCGCCGCTATCGGTTGAGTATTTAACAATTTCATCACGAGTCAGCGTCGCGAATTAAAATCGCACATTTCAGCATGAAGAAACCTTTTATAACAAAATTACGTATGAATTGTACTTTCTCACACACATACATATTCTGACAAATAATGTAATGGAACTCAGAACGTTTCTTTTGCAGATGTCATGACTTCAGAGCTTTTTCGTAAATGCTTGCACGCATACACACATCATGTTAAACACAATACGGAAATGAAATGTCATAATTTGTAATTAGGGTCGCTTTTATTGTACAAAATTTGACAACTTTCTAACTTGGTTAAACATATTTTTAAATATTGCATATTTAAGTTCTACTTGAAAAAATAAAAAAATTCAAAACCATATCGGTTGTTAAATTTTATCATAAAGAGACTAAAAAATGCTTTCATATAGAATTCACGTTTTTCTAACTGATAATTATACGCCTAGAATAAAATATATTAATGTTAATTAATTATATAAAAATAATATAAACCGAATATATTGCAGATATTTTTGAAATAATCATCATATCGTCATTATATTCAAATAGATATTAAATGCTGTTTATATCAGATATATTATTCAATTAAAAAAGTTTATGAATATATATAAATATACATATACATGCACAAAAAAACAAATACGTACATTTTAAATACATATATATATATATATATATACATATGTGTGTGTGTGTGTGTGTAAAAACATCCACGTACAATATTTAATATCAAGAGACACTAATTTCCTATGGTTTTGCGGAAAGTTATAAAATTAAATTAAAAGAGCGAACGTACAAACAGGCAAACTCCAATGAATTCTCCCATTAAAAATAAATTCTGTATGTATGTTTTTTCTCGTTTCTTCCACGTTATTATGATAAACGTGTTTTCACCTGTAGTAGACATTTCTACATGTGTGTGTATGTGTGCCTGTATACATACAGTAATCCTGCACGCAAATAATCTCTTTCACTGGCAGAAACATAATAGAGCCAGCATATTACCATGGTAATATCTAATTTGGTAACTTGCTTGAAGTACAGGTGAGTGAATTTCATGTATATACTGTGTGTACTGCGCGATTCATAATGTACCGTTAGTAAAACCGCACATACAATAGATATTCAACACCGGCCCACAATACAAATAAGCCTACAGGTCGGTTGTCTTGTGGCGGTGGCGATGTTGCGCGTGGAGTAGGAAAAATCCGTTCCTTTATGCGAAACGCTCGTTAATTCGTCATTGTTTGAAGAAAAATATTATCTACATAGGGACAGTATACAAAACATTTAATATCATATTATATATATATATATATATATATATATATATATATATTTATAAAATCCAGGAAGAATTCTATTGATAGATAGAACAGAGAGATAAGGAAATTTGTCGGAATGGACTGGAAGAGGAAAGCACTGGATCAGTCGAAGTGGAAAATTTTGGAAGAGGTTATCATCCAGCAGTGGATTGAAGAGGCTGATGATAATGATGTATATATATATATATATATATATATATATTTATATCGAAAAGAAATAAATTATAAAAATAAAATATTTTTGTAATATATTTATAAAAATAAATAACAAGAAAAGTACTACAAAGTAAAATTAATATGTAAAATATATAAATAATTGTTATGATAGAAATTTATATTAATAAATTCTTAACTTTCAGATATTATATTAATTAATTAAAATTTTATATCATACATTTCAGAAAATATTATATAGAGCTTTTACATGAATACTACATATACATATACATATACATATATATATATATATATATATATATATATATATATATATATATATATATAAATGCATATGCTGATTCAGGAAAAGATCTACATATTCCCTTTTGTGCAAAAATCAGTGAGTTCTTTGACAGTCAGCTGTCAATTATCAATTGTGCTGAAACCAATATTTTTCCGGTTTAAAAATCTAATTTTGACACAAAGAAAGAACTTATCTTTTAATGTTTCTTGTTCTTTTTTTGTAATTACTGACAATTAAATATCGACAGCAAAGATATTTCAGCTGATTATTCAATTGTATATGTGTAAATTTCCTTTCATTTTTGAGTATTAAATTATATATATATATATATATATATATATATATATTTGTATGAGTGTGTAAGTGTAGTATATACGTATCTTGTAAATAAATATACATTTGAAAGAATTATATATATAAAAAATGTGGTTCTTAAAAGAAATGAAAATAATACACATATTTCAGTTTACGAATGAATTTCATTTGAGTATATAACAGAGCTACAACCTACGGCTATTTGATGAACATGATACACGCATGTTGGGGGAAACATGATACCGCGATAAATGAATAGCTGTCAGTCATGGTTTGTCAAAGCAGCCAACAACCTATTCAATTAAAGTTGATCTCAGCTTTTCAGGATTTACTGCTCTAACATACATACACATCTACATATATACATACATATGTAATTTAAATATATATATATATATATATATATATATATATACCTGAATGACAATTTGAGAATAAGAAGGGTGACTACACGAAAAAAATGAATATTCAAATATATAAATGTTAGGAATCGGAATATAATTGCAGTAAAGTGTTTCTAAAAAGAAAACGTGTATCTTTTTCAAGTGGAACAGTTTATTTAATACGAGAGTACTTTATTTTTCCAATTTAATTTTTACATAAATGTAAAGAAAAAGTATTAAGAAAGGGAATTCGAATAGATCTGAAAGTCTTTTAATGTTACATAAATTTAATTTTTTACTCAAGATATATAAGAGATAGACAAATAAAAAGGAATATCGTAGTTTTTAAAAGTTATAAAAATATTATTATTACTAGTTATGTTGAAATAATTTTGTTTTTCTTTTTTAATAGAAAATAATAAGATTTTTCTGTACTCATCAGATAGTACTCATACTGTACTCATAGATTTTGTACTCATTTTTCTGTACTCATCATTAATTTATTTGTAATTATTGAAGTATAATATTTTTGGTATGTAAATCATCTATCTATCTATCTATCTATCTATCTATCTATCTATCTATCTATCTATCTATCTATATATATATATATATATATATATTAAGTTCTTCAAAAAAATATTGTATGCAATTGTACTAAAAAAATAATGTTCATATTCTTATTAATATGTAAAATATTATAGAGGAGAATAAAATAATGGCTATATATAAAAATATGCAAAAATAAAAAAATAATTTTATTGGAATTCTTAATTAAAATATAAAAAAAGGAATTAAATATAATAAGAACTATTATTTTTAATAATAAAGTAATTTCAATATAAGGGAGAATTAATAAACAAATATAATTTAAAAAAAATATTTTTTTTTCAAATTAACATACACATACAAATATATATATATATATATATATATATATATATATATATATATATATATATATATATATATATATACATATATATATATATATACATATATATATATATATATATATATATATATATATATATATATATGTATGTAAACAAAAACGAAGAAAATAACAAGAATGGTTCGGTTAACACGATACAAAATTGAAAAAGGACTTAGTTTACTAGTAGACCTACAAAATGTACTTTTTGATTTTTTTCATTTTATAAATGTACGAGTATGTGTATATTTGCTAAAGCGTAAATACAGATTTATATATACATATACTTATATATATATATATATATATATATATATATATATATATATGAGTGTAGAATGCTTTTTTATATAGAAAGAAAATTCGTATATATTTTCATGCATATGAATATTTTATACGATTTCGAAGGGAGAATAACGTACAGTATAAGGGTTTATTTGTTCACTTAAAATTATAAAGACGCTGTTTGAAATCTGTCAATGTAGTGCAAACGCTTCTTGTCATCTTTAGTGGATATATATATATATATATATATATATATAATATATATATATATATATATATTATATTCGTCAGATTGTGAAATAAAAAGATGCATGCTTTTCTTGAAAAATGTCATAAAATTACAATAACCGTAAGTAAACAATATTAAATATTCTGTGCTCTTAAGCACTTTTCAATGTTGCAAGTATATACATATATTTTTCTTTAGAATTTTTGGCCATATTTGATAGTATCATAAGTTTGTATATATATATATATATATATATATATATATATATATATATATATATATGTAAGTTTATATACATATGTTAATCTATCTTGTATTGTATAGGAGGGATACTTTATATTATAATCACTAGACAAATATAATTAATAATACTAATTTTCATATTCTATCATTTTTTCTAATAAATTTACATAAATAATTTTTCCACAATTCTATAAAATTATTCTTCCTAGCAAAAGTGCTTAAAAGAAAAAAATAAACTCTACTCCCAGTAGAACGTGCTATTTATTATTTCTAGAATTTCAGCTGGGTACGTTAAAAAGAGTGAAAAGTAATCGAAAACGTCAAAACATCATGACGGTCGCAATTATTACAATATTGCATTTCGACTGTATTATTAAAACGAATAGTGTATTAAATTTAACATTCACTTACACGTGTATGTATATATATATATATATATATATATATATATATATATATATATATATAATACAGTAAAAAGTCTATTAAAAAGTTGAAATGTGAATGAGTATGAGAACTCATGTTTTTCACTCGCTATATTTTGATATAAAAATAGTAGATATGACAACACTTATCGTTTATTATTGAATTTTTGTTTTTTATGAGTAATAATTAAAAATATTGTAAAATAACTATACTCGTATTTTTTTTTTAAAAATACACTTGTCAATTTTTATTTCTTAAAAGATAATAGAAAAATATAATTATATTTATTGAAACAGTAACAATTAATCTAGCACCTGATTTGTTCTTGAAAGACAATATTTTTTAATAGAAAAACATATTTGAGAATATTTTTTTTATAACAAAAATATATTATTTAACTATATTTTTTTTTGTGTTTATTTCGTTTATGTGTTCTGAGGTTATATATTTTTCACTTACAAAATGTTCCAAATGGCTTGAAAATAATGAAAATATTAGTCTCATATTATTTGTTTATTATGATTGATTTAATGATGAATGCATAACAAGAAATTAATACTTTTTGAACGTGTAATGATTTTTATAATAGTTTCATGAATTATTTTTTTATTTTCGATATTATATATATATATATATATATATATATATATATATATATATATTGTCAATATTTCGTAAGATAAAAATGTAATAATTTCAAATAGATTGAACTGATTGGAAACATAAATAACTATTATACGAAACAGATTCGTCTGCTATGTATTATTATAAATTGAATCTGAAGCCGAGTAAATATACATAACGGTTGAATTCATCACGCGGACTTGAAACTTATGAATATCATATAGAGATGTCACGGTGTCGGGATTGAATTTAAATTCTTGTGCACAGATGGATCGAGTTGAACCGCGTGCCAGATTACACTACTTAGATACAAGTACGCGTCGCGCTGATGTATTGGATATTCGCAATAGAATGAGAACATAAGGAGAGAAAAAGATCTGGAAACGAGTATGCAGGGTGAATTTTATTCAAATCGCGCGTCATTTTTCGAGGAACATAAATTTATCAGGATATGCGTTATATATGGCGTAGAATCCGCGAGCAAAAAATGATCGCTGTAATAAAATATGCCCTTTGTTTTCATATTTTATTTCTTTTTGTATCTCCGAGACTGAAAAACACATCAGAGTATTATATTAGTTCTGAAAACAATGCGATTGTTTTACTGTATGTTTATAAAGCGAATGATATATGAATAAGAAAGTGCTGGCGTAAAAAGGTGAGACACAAACGAGAGGAAATCAGTCAAATACATACGAAGAAAAATATAATATTTTATAGTATCATAACACATACATACATATACTTATATATATATATATATATATATATATATATATATATATAATGTACAGATTAAGTAAAAATGTAATTACGAATGAATGTATAAAATCAAATTTCCATTTTATTTTTCCTTTTTACTAATAAAAAAAATACATATATTTTTTAATATTTTCAATTTTATATTTAAAATAATATGGCAATCGTCTTGGTCAATTTGAATTCTAGTTGTTGAAAACACAATGCTTTTAATGAATGTCAGTGTTATCCCTCGAATTCTTCTGATTCCCCATACCTACGATGCTAATATTTAATGGACGAGTTGAAAAGCCTATTAGTCGTGATGAGGAACGAATATGTATTGGCCAGCTAGCTGGTCGGTCTTTTGCCCTTTTCTCCACTTTGTTCCTATATTTACCTCTTCAATTACCGCCGGGTATTCGTCGTGCTTTTTAGGTTATTGTTATAGATCTATATGAAGAATAATGACCAAACGAAGACGTAGAGCTGAAGGGCTCAGTGATTATTTGTGTGCGCTTCTCTGACGCTACTTGTAATATTTTAATCTCGACTATTGTTCATTCTATTCAAAGTAACGATGGCGATGGTGTCTTCTATATATACTCTTTTCAATTTATACTTATATATATATATATATATATATATATATATATTTCACTGTTATTTAGCAATATTTATTTTTAGAAATTAATATGTAATAAAATCCAAAAAAAGAATCATAATATTATTATATTCAGTTAAATGAAAAATATTATTAATTTTTTAAAATAAATAAAATATATTCAGGAATAGTATTTTTTTTAAAAAAATAATAATCTATTGATTTTTTTGAAAAAAATTGAAGAAGATTATTGTTAAATCATTCACCTATTTTTAAAAATACAATTTTAATGATTAATACGTTTAAATTATTTTTGATGTTTTGTTTTCTAAAAAAATATTAAATAAACTTTTTTAAATTATTTGAAATTCAATAAGAAATAATAATTATAAAATAATAAGTGATTTGTATTTATTGTGGAATTAATATATCGATTACTGTACTTTTTACTATTATATTTCGTATAAATAAATGAAAAGTATTTTTTATTTCGACACGAATTAATTTTTAGACATGGTAGGAAATGTCATCAAAAGTTTGTAGGTGTACTTCTCTTCTAAAATATTTTTCAGTCTTAGTTTAGTATTGTTCATTAGAGCATATAATTAATATATTATAATTTGAATCAACATTTTTAATCTCATTTACTCCACATTTTCATATTACTTATCTTCCCCTGACTAAAAAGAGCATAAGCCGAAAAATATAACCACTAGTGCAGTATAAATTCTGAAAAAGATTACAAACGAACCATTTTGTATACAAGAACGTGTAATTATTGTAGGGATGAATTTAGATTCCAAGAATTTTTGTTTAAGCAGATTAAATTTATTTAGCGTCGTCGTCCGCACGACTCTTAATTACAATCAAGGGTGAACGAATTTTGTAATGCGATATAACGTAGTACTTACATCTCCCTGCTTTTCAGACAATTCTTATATACGTTTCATATTTAATTTTCCGAAGATATTTTCAGAGATTAGTGACGTTATGTTAAATCCATTTCCTTTTTTACTCTATTTACGAAATATATTTAATACGCTTTCTAGATTTTGTATAGCATTTGAACTACTTATGTTCTCTCTCTCTCTCTCTCTATATATATATATATATATATATATATATATATCCAAAAGTAAAATTGACAATTAAATAAATATGAAGTCGATAAATATTATGCTCGAAAAATTTCTACTCAATATTTTTTAAAAAAAATTAAAATATATATTTATTAAATTTGTCATAAAACTATTATTCTTAATTAAATTATTTAAATTATATATACAAGTTAAATTTCTTAAAAACAAGTCAAATATATTAATTTATTTAGTACATGATTTATTAAATAATGTTTAAACTCAAAATTCACTAAAAAGAACAATATGAAAAGTTTTATATAGTTTGTTATAGTTTATATAAAATTAATATTATCTCCTTTCTCTCCCTTCCTCTATATATGTATGCATATATGTATATATATATATATATATATATATATATATATATATAATTATATATTTTAATTAAAATTAATATTTTATAGTTACATTTAGGTGAAATATAAGAATTTTGAAAATATATATATATATATATATATATATATATATATATATATATATATATATATATGATTTATTTTAAAATAATTTAAAATATGCACTCAGAAAAAAATTAAATATTATAAGATTCGTTTTTAATTGAAAATAGGAAAAGAAATGAGCAGATATTAATTAGAACAATTTTTTTTATTTCATTTATAATAATTTTATTTTATATAAATTCATCAAATTGCATTTTTCAAATGCAACTCTTTTATTTTGATTGAAATATTATAAAATCTGAATTCTTTATAAAAAAATGTAAAATAAATGAAAAATGAATATTAATACTAGGTTTTAATAAAATACATTGTTTTAAAGAAAAAAATATTTATAAAATATGAAAATGTTATTTGACTAACAATTACGTACGAGTTAAAATTTAATTTAACTTGCAGAAATCAAATAAGTTTTTATAATATTTTATATATAAATAGCAGTTGAATTTTTCAAAGTTGAAATCGATAAGATACCAGTACCAATAGTTCCTTGATCTGTGAAATGTGTCCCTCTAATCAAACCTGTATTTGAATTATGTTTATCCAATTAAAGGTGTACTTGGGTACTGTGTTCCTGTAATAAATCCTGTTTTCGGGTAATACATATTTCCAAGATTCGTATTCAGGTAATGTGTTGATCCCATTAAATTTGTAGTATCTAAATTCATTGAAATGTCTGGATTATTCGATCCTAACATCATACTCGAAGTATGAAAATTTGGAATACCATATCCTGAAGTAGCACCAAACATATTACCTAATCTTGAAGTTCCTAGTGAATCATAATTGATTCCTGCATTCATATCTGGCATAGATAAAACATTATTTACATTTGGTAATCCTGCTCCAAATAGAGGATTCATACAATTTGAACCTGAACTTCCAGAACACATATTTGTGTTCATACCACTTAAAAGGCAATGTAATCCACAAGAATAGTAAGGAGGAGGTTGCGTACATTGTCCATTAATGCAAACTGACCTTTGTCGAACTAAACAACAATTTTGTTGTGTTGGACAAATACTTGGTTGACCATAACATGGTGTGAAACCTGGATTGGGTAATGGTATTGGTTGAGGCACTGGTATTGGTTGGGGAACTGGTATTGGTTGGGGTACTGGTATATGTTGGGGTACTGGTACAGGTTGGGGTACTGGTACAGGTTGCGGTACCGGATATGGAACGGGTCTGTGAACAGGCACTTCTACACGTCTTTCTATAGGAACAGTCCTTATAACCGGATAAGGTACAGGTACTTGTTTTTCAACTGGATACGGTCTCGGAACCGGTATTATTCTGTCAACAGGTATAGGTTTAGGAAAAGGTACTGGTACAAGTTTTGTATTAGATTGATCATGTCTAGCAATAGGACTTGTGAGATTAATGTGAATTGTATTGATACTGGAAGCATTTGCATGTACAGGAATACTAATATTGTTCATAAGATTGACATTATTAGCAATATGAAATGTTTGATTTAATGATGTTGAGCTATGAAGATCACTTGAACTGCTCGTATTCAATGATTTTGTATCCGCGATAGGCCTTTCTGCATCTCTTCTATTTATAAAATCCGGTAGAAATCTGTCTTCTTTTCTGTTTACATCAGAACAATCAATACTGAGAGGTAAACAAGTCACTGAAGATTTTTGGCAGCAGTTATTTGAAGTTCGAACGCTACAATCGTCACATTGGCTTCTGCAATTTTGTGCTGGGCAATTATTTTTACAATGATTTGTACATGAATCTGTAGTACATGAACAGCACGAATTACATGAAGCAGGTGGCGAAGTTCTATAGCCAACTGAGTCCCCAGTACATGCTGTATTTTGACAATTTTGAGCACAATAATTTCTACATTGAGACGTCGAACATCTACAACAGTTGTTACAATTTAAATTTCGTGTTGCAATGTTACCATTGTTTTCACAGTTCGTCTGAAAACAATTTCTTGAACAATACTGTGTGCAACTTGAATCCCTACAAGAACAACAATCGTTGCAATTATATAACGAACGTTTTTCACGAAATGTTAATGTTTTGATGCATTTAACAATCATATTATAGCTTTTAGATGCATCGTTACATTCGGATGTGATTTCTTCAATTGTTTTTCTTCTTAATTCATTTGCAAAACATCCAATCAACAGTAAACAAATAAACAGAAATTCAAATCGAACCTAAAAGTGAAGTATATTGGATTTAGTAAACTATTTTATTATTATTTTAAATGTTTTATTGATTCAAATATTTAATATTACTAAGTATTCAAAGTAATCAGAGAAATAACTATTAAAATTAAGTAATTAATCTATAAATGATGATAACAAAAAACATTTAATTTAAATAAATATTGAATTAACATTCAAAAAAAAATGAGAGTTGTTTATATCTAAATACATGTTATATATATATATATATATATATATATATATATATATATAACATTTAACCAATGCGTTATTAATAAAAGCAACAAAAAGTAGAATATTTAAAATGTACAAAAATAATTACTATATTTGATAATTTTTATAAAATGTTTTAATCATTAGGATTTAATTATTATTTTGAACAAAATTTTGTTATTATATATATATATATATATATATATATATATATATATATATATATTACAATATTTTTCATAATGAAATTTAAATATAATAAGACTTTCATTAAAATGAAACTTGACTTATTTCTAACTTGTATTTCATTGTTACAACATGTTAAAATACACAAAAATGTTCAATGAATTAGTTGATAT
>CP092094.1:16487500-16560000 GCA_029203775.1 Neoneuromus ignobilis | reverse complement strand
CAAACTATCCACCCATCAAGTACATATGTCAATCACTCAGACATCACAAATTTGAATGTACATAGTAATAGCTCTTTACAAAATAATGTCAGTTTGAATCAATCATATCATATAATAAGCACTCTCAATAACAGTAATAATATAAACATACCAGTATTTGCGAATGCAACAAATGTTAATAAAGTATCTGTGAATGTAACATATCCAATATATGCTCTTTTCGATGGAAAAGGTAACGTTCTTCAAAACAGAAACAGTACCAGTTTTAGTAATCAAAATTTCGGATCTACATCTTTTACTGCAACACAATTTCCAAATGTCCCTATAACCGACAATTTTTTCCAAACGTATCCTTATATGACATCGTTTTTTGGCCACCGAGGAACTGATAGTCAAATTAATAACATCTCCGAGTTGTATAAAAAATTTAATATTACATTTGAATCGGAAGAATCCACTTTATCCACACCTGAATTGAAACAGGTAAACCATTCGAGAATTAATTTATTAACGGGATTTCAAACACACCCAGAAACGAATATAAATAAAGTTCAATGGGCATATACTGCCCCATCTTCTGAAATGAAATTAACACATCCAATTATTAATGATCATAAAATAACAAAAATACCCGATTGTCAACAATCTACGATTCCGTTGACAGAAATTAAACCGGAATTTCATTGGGAACCTAGTTTGAATTTAGCAGAATTTCAATCAAGAAATCATCCTACTCCATACGTATTTCCTTGGCATCAGTCTCAAAGATCAGAAATCAAATTTGATGATTCTCAATTTAATGTCAACCAATTTCCATGGACGAATACTCATCCATTACAAAATCAATATCCAATTGACACCAAATTAAATGGAATACAATGGTTTCAACCACAATCATCAAATATACATTTTCAAGGCGTCCAATCGAATGCTCATGAGCTGCAATGGCCCTATCCTTTAATAGAAGATAAAAAAATACATTCTTTTCATACACAATTAAATACTCCAGATTGGCCGAAATCAGAAATTAATTTACATAATATGAATTTAAATTTGGATACATCTTTTTGGCCTGATACTCAAGTTTCGGATATTAATACACAAAATATTCAGTCTAATATAGGAAATTTCCAATGGCCGCATTTGCATACACCTGAAATAAATCTACAGAACGTACAACCGAAATTAGATCATTTCCAATGGTCTCAATCTTCAACAATTGGTAATCCAAGCACCGAAATAAAATTGGATCCAAATAGACTTTATTGGAGTCAAAATAAAATACCCGGTTTCAGTGGATTTAGAAACAATGATCAGTTATCTGAATTAGCATCAGTCGATCAAAAGATTACAGGAGAAATTCCTTTAAGCTCGAACTTAGATTCATCTATTCAGCCTTTAGTACATCCAAACACATGGATCAAGAATTGTTGCATTATGATTCGTCCAAATTGTAACTATACAGTCACGCCACCGTTTGTAGAATGTACAAAACCAACTAAATTTTGGACATGTGGAATGCAATGCTTTCATAATTATTTAGATGGTAGTATGTACAGATCACCAATAAACTGCATTGGGACTTACTGTAAAAATATACCGTCGAAAGATTTACTCTCTGATCATTACCCGAAGAAGAATTCATTTAAGAAAAGTATTGATGATATTCTTGATGATAAATAAAATAAAATTTCAGTTAAGATATTTGTTTAATATAATCATTTTACAGTGACAAAAAAAGAAAGTAACTCTTTTATCTTATATATAAATGATGAAGGAGCATACAAAACAAATAATTTCTCTATAAATCTATACGGATATATTAAATTTTTATCAATATTTTTTTAAAGGTTTTTATCATATATAGAGTGTTAACAGTGAAAAATATATTAAGGAAAAGTACAATTTTAATATAAAAGTAGAAATTGCTTTTCATTAATTTATGATTCACGTAATTCCGACAACAAAACGTCAGAATGTTCCTATAGCCCATCGATTTATAAAATTTAACAACGGATTTGAAGGTAAAATTCCAAAGTTTACTGAATTTGGATTTTATAGTATTTCAAGATAAGAAATTCAATATGTAAAAAAGTATTTAAAAGTAGAATGAAATGGTTAAATATAAGGTTAAAAGTGAAATTTTTTTTATACACTTAAAAATAATGTTTTATACTCAACGTTCAACTTAAATACAATAAAATATTATATATTTGAAAAAGTGTTTTTCTATAATATTATCCTTTGTTACTTATTAATTTATCAATAGACATATAGTTATTTGATAAATGCAATTTTATGACAATGAATTTAAATATATCAAAAAGAATTTAATATGATTATAAATTCATTATATATAGAAAGTATAAATATTTTTGGCCATCAGTATAATTGATATTAAAAAATTAATAAGTATATCTTATCATTTTTATTGAAACTTGAACCGATTTTTAAATTGTTTTTTTTTATATGATTAGTCAATTATATTGTAAATTAGATAAATTCTTTTAGTTATTAAACGCAGATACAGTCCTTGACATAACTGTAGTTTATCTAGGATCAGAAAAAAAGGTCAATGAAATGAAATCGAAGATTATCATTTTTTTATGTTATTTTCATTTTGCCACATAATACCATATCTCATAAATATAAAACCACACCTACACATGTATTCATACACATTATATATACACAGACAAAGAAACATGTACAAAAACATAAATTGATTCTTCATAATTATGAGAATAGGCAATTTTTTGAAAAAGTGATCTAAATTGTTATTAATGAAATTAAAAAAACATCATTAATCAAAGAAAATTTAAAATTGTAAAAATTCATATTATCCATTATGAGCTTTTAATTAACAACAACATTATTACTACGAAGAAATATTATTTTCCAAAATATGATTTAAGGGTAGCTGAATAGAAAAGAATTTATTAATTTAGAAATCATGTGAACGACTCCTGAGTGAAAAATGAGCAGAATATTCTTCGACTAAATAATAAAATGTAATAAAATAATGATACTTATATTAGTACATAAACATTTTTTTTAAAAAAAACTAATTATGTTTTTATACTATAAATATACCATTTAAATAAAATTACATTATTGTTTTGATAGTTTTCTCATAAAAATTATATATATATATATATATATATATATATATATATATATATATATATATATAAAATATGATATTAATACATTGTAAAAAATGTATTATGAAACAACTTTATAGACAGTTTTATAATAATATTTCGTTTCGTTCGCATAAAATTATCAACAAGAATTTTATAGCTGCGAACGTGGAAAATATCGAAAATATAACGAGCAAGATGTTATATGTTTCCCGTACATGGTAACATAAAATCATTTATGTGCCTATATGAGTGACATCGTAAAAAATAGGTTTTTTTACATTCCAGTTTTGACATTTTATGATTGAACGTTGTTTAAAAAAACACGTTCACACACATATACTCGTTAAAGATTTTTGTACAGAGAATTTGATAAACAAATTTTAATTAATAAAATTAAATTTATGTCACAGATCAATTATAATGATGTCAATGAACAGAAACGTTCTGATATTCTTTAATAATAAATATTTTTTAAATACTTTTTAATGTACACACATTATAATCATCTCAGTATATCTATTTATTAATAAATGCTGTATCAACTTACACATATATTTTTTACGGTTCGCAATAAAGTTTTTCTTTTGTAATTTTTTTATAAATTGATAATTTTTTTTCAATTTTATTATTTTGGATTTTGATTGTGATATATATATATATATATATATATATATATATATATATATATATATATATATAATGTTCAAAAAATAAATAATTTTTTTTGTAAAGATAAATTGAAAATTCAAATAAAGGTTCATATTTTGTAGACAACATTTATGTATATCGAAACATGTACAAACACACACACACACGTACGTATGGTTGGAGTGTCCTGTGTCGTAGCACACGTGCTATTGTTGACCGCTTTGATAATTGTTTCGTGTATAAACATGGTTTAATTGAGTTTGTAGAGTTAGCGCTATGATGAGATGTCCTCTTCGTTGCGTCGCATCAACTCACGCGATGCTACAGATGAGGTTTTGATTTGATTACATCTGTTAGTTGAAAGCAAATAAATAGATTGGGGATGTAATTGGATAGTGAAGATTTTGATGGCCTGCTCAGTCTCTTATGTATGATGTTCATGACGATAACTAAATAAAATTTTGAAAATTGAATATGTTGTGCACTGTAAAAGATATGTATTTAATATACTGTATATATATATATATAAATATATATTTATATATATATATATATATATATATATATATATGTATGTAATATTATTTATTTGTATAAATGTATTTCATTTTACGCATGTGTGTATATATTTGTGAAAGTATGTAAAGTTTATATGAGAAAAATTAAAATTAAAAAATTATATAAAGTACATTATTAGAATAGTAAATTGAAATTATTTCAATTTACATATTATTTTATATATATATATATATATATATATATATATATATATATATATGAGTATTTTTACTCAGAATTACTAATACTGAAAATGATATAAGTACAATATTATCATTTTGATATTTGTCATGAATTTTTCTAAAGATTCACTAGTTTTACTTTCAAGTGAAAATAACAAGATTCGATATAATAAAAATTTAGTTCACGACATAAATACTAACGAAACATTTTATGTGTTTTCTCTATAAATTCTATAGCATTTTTCATCGTTATTATTTATGTAAGAAATTATTAAACTGTTTTACGACTACCGAACGTGTTCATATAACATAATCATAAAAAATATATTATCTCTCTCTATATATATTTATTTTAAATATCAATAAGTTTTTCACCCCTATAGTAAAAATTGACATTTATCATCAAAGTTTACGAGACATCCATGGTATCATATTTACTATGAAGTTAAATGATAGTAACATTGCTTCAACTACTGATTAATTTAAATAATCTATGTGGAATGTAGTATGATTTAAATAAATTCTTATAATTGACATTTTTTTTTAATTATGTTTTACTAAAATAATTTAAATTAATTTATTTTTATATACGATATTATATATAAACATGAAAGTACAGTTTTATATAGATACATTTCTAAGAAAATAAAATAATTGAAAATGTATTATTTCTCATAAATATTTTTTATTTTCTCATAACATAATTATATACATTATTCTATTTCTTATTTTTAAAATAAAAATATCTCAATGAATATTTTTCAATTAAAATTTCAGTTATTTTTATTAAATGGAAATTTAAAAAGGATTTAATTTATACAAGTGCAATTATACTCCAAAGAAAATATAAAGCAATATCAACTTTAAATTTTAAAATTACATTTCTTGGAAAAATACAAGTTTTTTCTATTATAAATACTAGTTATTGTTGAAAATAGTAGTAAATCAAATTGAACAAAATATTGATAATAAATATAGAATATTTTTTTAAAAAAATAGTTTTAGTATGGAAAAATTTCAACCATCTTACTATAAAATTCAAAAGTCTTAAATGACATTTACTGTGAATATTTGAAAGGTACATTTATCAGAAAATATAAAATCTATGTAACTGCAAATTGGACACATACACATACGTCAATTCGCAAACCCACAATCGACAACGTTTCATCCTTAAATCAACCCTTACTGACGAACCACTCGAACTTCAAACATAAGACCCATCACAACCGTACGTTCGTGTCTTGTAATTTGTATTGAGATATATCGAGGTGGGTATCCACAGCTCGAGGCGACGTCGTCGCCGCGACGTTTCTCATGTTCAATGGCGCTAACGAGTTAATATGCTACGAAATGTGTTTGTGGTGTATCGCCTTTATAACGATCAATTGTAATGCTGATTTACATACATATATGTGTGCATGTTGCGTGTACGGATGAGATGAAGTATGTTAAATTGTATTTGCACAATATATTATTGACATGAATTTACAGCGTATTTCGTCTGTGAAATGCTTCGAATTTACGTATGTTTATAATATAATATATCCATACGTTAATGTCTTGTGCAAATATTGTATAGGTGTGAAATAAATTTTAACTATCGAGAAGATGACGTCATGTAATTTAGAATAAATCATAGATTATACTACTACAATTATTTTAAAATCGTACATGTGTTTTAAAAATTTACCATTTAAATAATGTTACTAAAACTAAAATTTTTAATTATTAATTCTATCAATTATAATTTAAAAATATTTAATAATCAGATGAACAAAATACTTTTTGTATTGAATTTTTAATTTTAATTTTCTGAAAATTTCTTTGTTATATTTTCAAAACAATCATATGTAAACGAATTGAAAATTAATAATATTGGTTGAATACATTGTTGATTAAACGAAAAAAAAATACTTATTTTCAATAAATGAGAAGGTTTATTAACTTTTTTATACATCTGTATCAATATTTACAAAAATAGGAAATAAAAAGATGTTAAACTCAAATTTACAAAACATATTAAATTATCATCTTAATCATCAATAATATTTAAGTGATCACCTTTATTAACACTGTGCATTTTTATTTATTTACTTTTATTTTAAAAAAAATGAGATAAATTTTAGTTTCAATTTCTCATATCATTATTTAGTTTTAGTTATTTTACATATTTCAAAATTTTTTATAAGTATCTATATTTATTTTTCAATTAATTTCTAATTAGTAATTTTTCTATCCTTTCAAATACTTTTATATAAAATCATTTAATAATATATATATATATATATATATATATATATACATATATATTTATATATATATATAATAAATAAACCTTATCTGAAATTGGTAATAAATTGTAAATCGAAACGTTCAATTTGTTAATACGATTACATTGTTACTGGTTTTAAATTGAACGAGCGTCGAACTACTGTTACATGTATTGGTTTGGTGCGCATCTCGTTTTTCAATTCTTCACTCGATAGGCGAAACACTATATTCTCTCGGGTTTGTTCCCGATTCAAGTTCCCATCAGAGCTCATGAGAGTAATTGGTAATTGTTTATTCTGTCCGTCACTGCGTCCCTAGTGACCGTCGCTACATCCCTCTTTATGTACCTATGCCACCCTCACCAACACCACCGACACTCAAACACTTTGGTTAGTCAGTAGAAAGCACAAGCCTCATCGTCGGCGTATTTTCAGACTATATTGAGTCAACGTAGTAGATGTCAAGACTAACGAGTAAATATTTTTTTCTGTTATGTTTGGAGTATGCAAATATTCAATAAATATTAGTAATTGTTATAGAATATGAAAACAGTAATCTTAATTATTTATTTTTAATAATTTTCAATAACTAATTTTTCAATTTTAAAGTATAATTATCAGTTTTTAGAAAATTTAATTCGTTAATCTGGATTAAAATTATATACGAATTATAAATCTATGTCTATTTTGTCAAAACTGTTAATAGTTCTTAATTAATTTTAAGAAGAGATAAGTGTGAATTAATTTCATTTGAATTTTAATAACCAGCATATATATATATATATATATATATATATATATATATATATATATATATATGTGTGTGTGTGTGTGTGTGTGTGTGAGTGTGTGTGTGTGTATATGTGTGTTGTACGTTAGTACTTCAGTCATCCCAAATTTCATACTGTTAAAGGAAACTAGATTGACAAAGTAGAAAGGCGAACCAGATGAAGACAACAAGCGGTAGTTGATAATCAAGGAAGACACATTCGAGGTGGGTTTTACAATTCTCTTGACCAACGAAGAGGGATTATGAAAGACTTTGTCAGTCACCCTCTTATTCTCAAACTGCTCGTCGCTGAAACCATCAACCTATTCTCCCATATCCCACAATCTCTCAAATATTGTGTTTGTGTCGTCACAATATATACATATATATATATATATATATATATATATATATATATATATATATATATATATATATATATTCATAGATAAATTATTTATTATATTCTAATAATTAAAATAATATAATTTCTCTTCTTAATATTTTTTTATATACAATAACTTAATATTTAATTTGTAAAATTTACAAAACAAATTTATAACTAAATAAAAATATAACTAATAATATGTCTTATGAATAATAATTATTTTAATTGGCGTTATAAAATTAACCTACATTTTGAATTATTCAAAAATCATAAATATTTTCAAATAAAGATGTATTTAAATAGAAAAATTTTAAAGTAAATAAATTGGCATGTTAAAAATATATTAAGGTATATTTTTACATAAAAAACAGAGGTCCTTTTTCTATTTCTTTTCTTCTCTCTTTGTATATATATATATATATATATATATATATATATATATATATACAGTGAAAATTGTATAACTGTGGGTGCCTCAAAGAAGTTATATCAAAATATAATATCGTTAAGATATTCAAACTCGAAGCTATATGTAACGTTACTAGTTAACGACTTGAAAGTATACATTATATTCCATTATGCCTAACGGGGATGTAGTTCACAACGACCTATTGAACTGATGTCGGTCCCCTCGTAATGTGATTGTAAACTCATACAATGACCAAGAAGTTTGCACGGAAATCATTATCACAGTTATATGAACGCTGATGTATGTAGATTGTTAAGTATTATATTTAGGGCGCTGAGGAAACATCTACCGAGCTTTCTGTGGCGATGATAGTAAAACTAAGAACACTCGACCATTAACTAACCTTAGAGAATCGTAATTGGCTGTTGATAAATTAATGGGAAATGTGGATACTGAGAGGTAATATTTGACGAACATTTTTTTTAATTATAATATTTATCAAATCTATATCAAACTATATATATATATATATATATATATATATATATATATATATATATATATATATATATAAATATATATAAATTAAAAATGTTTCAAGGGAAGTTAATTTTCAATTTTCTCTATTAAACTAATCTGTAAAAATTTTATATTAATACATTTCAATTCATATAATGAACTTATTTGTAAATTTTCAACAATATCTCTTAATAAAATAGTAATAAATATATGTTCGTGTATTTTTAATAATAGAACAAAATATTACACACGTTATACATCAATGTCTGTTGAAATAAATTTAAGGATGAATATGGTAATGTCCGGGCGGATAGAAGGCAGAAAGCTCCCACCGTTGTGGTCTTAGACCACTACGCAGTCACCCTTACTTGAACAACAACTTGAGAACACGAGGAGTCTCTTAGGTCCAGGCGCAATTAATTGCTTTTGTAGACCTGTAATTTGTCTTGATGAAATCAGGTTGTAATCGGTGGGAAAGAACAAGGTATGAACAGTTAGCCACTATCTTGGGTACTGTTGAACGGTTTCGGTGAATGCACATGCAGATAATTGGAATATATGTGTATTCGAGTAAACTTTAATGTGGAATTATAATGTAATTATTTAGTGTATTTTGATTATTAGTTGTGAATTCAATAATTTAGAAAAAAATATTTTAAAAAATGACATATACATGTATGTATATATATATATATAATAATTTAAAAAAAAATTAATAAATACTTATAATATATTTATTATTATCAAAATAAATAAGTAAAATTAACAACTTTGCTTTACATTAATGACACAGTTATAGAAATATGTATAACTGAACAAACAGAATCACAAATCGTTATTAAACATTTTAAAATCTTATATTGCTGGGATGAATGATTGGTTTGTGCAAAAATGAATTAGGCTCACCATCAAATTTAGAGCAGATAAGAGAAAATTAATTATAAATATATATATATATATATATATATATATATATATAATATAAACATTTGTGCATGTGTATTTTATTTGGAAACTTGGTTGATTAAATCGCATTAAAGTTAATTACGATATATATATATATATATATATATATATATATATATATACACGACAAATTTCGTAAAAATATTTGTACAGTAAAGATAAAAAGAAGTAGACTGTTTGTTCTTTTACCAATTACTTAAATTTGTTGTCTATTGACAAACGCCGTGTTTATTTAGTCTCCTGGTGGACGATATTAAAGCTCTCTATCCTTGAAATTATTTATTTAATACTTGATTTTTAGCTATGTCTACATCGGTTCTTTTCTTTTAGATTTTTGTAATTAATTTTCCAGAGATGCGTTGAATGAACACTTGACGAAATATCATCAATGTTGTATATTTGAGATGTAAAAGAAATAATTATTCACTGATTTTTTTTATCAATATTCTCGTATATATATATATATATATATATATATATATATATATATATATATATGAGAAATTATTCAGTCATATAAAATTAATTATAGAGATAAATTGTTTACATAAGGAAATCAATTAATTATTTTAAATTTTGTATTGCATTTATAAATATTTGTATTATTGGTACTTGGAGAATTTTTTTTTTAATTTTTAGAAATTTAAATAAAAATTAAACAAAGAGATTTCTGGTTAAAAAGACTTAGTACAAAAATACATATAAATATATAGACTTTATAATAATTTATTAGATTATAAATTTTTCATATCTGTATTAAAAATATGTTTAAAAATCAGACGCAATTAATCATTAGTTAATAAATCCTATTTAATATAATTGAAAATTATTTTAATTTAATTTTTTTTTATTTTTAAAAATAAGATTGCTTATAAATAATATAGATATTTTTCATTATCAACATGTATAGAATTAATTCAAAAATATTTTTCAAATAATTATTCGTCAAATTACATTCAATATTAAAAAAATACAAGATAAAAACTATATTAAATCATTTAATTTAAATATGTAATTCCGAGTAATTAAAAAGATAGTTATATCACAAAAGATGATTTTTTACAAAAAGGTTAGTTGTTATTAAATTTTTATATAAAACCTTTTAACATTTATTAATAAATAAAATAACAAATGTTGATTTCAATTCAGTGAAGAATTTCGTTGCATGATCACAAAAAATATATTTCAACTCAAATAAATATGTGCATAACATAATAACCAATTAGCAGATAATGACCGCGTTTTCATTTATATCAGCTTTCACCCACACATATACGTACATAGAAAAGAGGGTTTGCATTAAACAGATTCTAATAACCGCAAACCTGAAACACATTTTTTCCAGTAAACTCTTTTGTGAGCTGCTTTGTAAATGTCGACTGTTAATGCTTCATAATCCGAAAGAGCACTACATACAATATTAATGCATTCCGATTTCGCATGAGGGTTCGTTTTACGTCACGATTTTTTCTCGTACATCGCACCCCCTCGCTTCAACATTGCATCGACACGATTGTTGGGCAAATCCCGTTACGCACTACACACTCGCCGTGTTAACAGAATGACATATTTTCGGATAGAATTACTTTAATGTTGTACACGTTTGGAAATTTACGTCCGCGTTGTTAATATTAAATAGAAACTTGTACGATATAATTTATAAAGTGGTGAAAAAATCAACGGGTGTAAACAAGTTAGTTCGGGTTAAAGTAATTGCAAACATGGCAGAAAGATTGAAGTGAATTTATGTAGATAGTATGTTTTTATAATGATATACAATGTTTATTTTAAATACTAATTTAAAAAAAAAATGTTATTGTATTTATTAGGATAATATTTTAATTTTTTAAATAAGTGCGAAAATTATAAATAATAATTTGTATAAAAAATAGCACATTTAAAATTAAAAATAGAATAAACATATTGTTAATTTTATAAAAAATAGATCTTTTCAGAATTATGTTAAAAAATAATAAATCATTTTTCATACAATATGCATAATTTTCACCCATTATTTCTATAAAGAGTTCTTCTGTTTATATGCTTTTAATTCGTTCCATACGATTTGTTCGAGTAAGTGCTATACTCGTGTATATGTATATGTATATGTATATATATATATATATATATATATATATATATATATATATATAATAGATTCACATTATTATCCAAATTGATAACAATAAATATAAATATGAAGCTATTCTGTGAATTCTGTAACAAATTCATTAATATTACATAAATACAACAGCTGTGTTTAAATTTAAAAATTGCCAAAAATAAAAAAACGAAGATAAGAATTTATTTTATATTTGTCTTATAATAGACAGAAGTAAGAAAAAATAAATTATTAAATAAGAAATAATAATGTATATAAATATCACAAGATTAAAAATCGACCTTTGTGATCATATTCTAGACCTTAGATAATAAGAAATGTAATATAAAAACATTTATTTTTGCTACGGTGACTTCAAACACGTGTGAAATATTGTGTGTGTGTGTATATATTATATATATATATATATATATATATATATATATATATATATATATGTATATGTCTGTGTGTATGTATATATGTTTACAAAAAAATACGTTATTTATTTGCTAAAAAAATTATTTTAAGTTCAAGTTAAATGTTAAACATATAAAGATATTTTAAATTTCATTATTATTAGTAATAATTCATGTTTAAATCATATATATATATATATATATATATATATATATATATATATATATATATATATATATCTGTTTAAGACATGAATACTTATATAAATAAGAAAAGTTCCAGAAAATATTGTTTTATTTGTTAGAAGTGATCTTGATAAAATCTTGATCTTGG
Organism: Neoneuromus ignobilis; assembly: GCA_029203775.1. Lineage (NCBI taxonomy): Eukaryota > Metazoa > Arthropoda > Insecta > Megaloptera > Corydalidae > Neoneuromus > Neoneuromus ignobilis. The sequence continues at coordinate 16,547,288 of CP092094.1, read as the reverse complement.
TAAATAGATTTTTATTAACTATCTTCTTTAATAATTTATATTAAAAATTCTTTGAGCAAGAATACGAATCCAGTTTGTTGATGAAAATCGTATTCGAATAAGAAGAGAACGTATTTGTGGAAAGTAATATTAGGGACGACGACGCGATGGTTTTTGTTAGCAGCATAGGGTTGTATGTGTAAAAGCCAAACATAAATTACGGCCAATCCTTCTACTTTGCAGCAGGCAATTACACGGCCCAACGACTGCAAACGTACTGATACTGCGAGAGCTGCTTGTTACCGACAAGCGGCGAAGAGGCTATCTGTATTCTAGTTTCTCTATAACTCCTGTAGAATTGCTGTTGTGGTACGTACCAACAAAAAAAATATACATTTTTCTAAATTGGATGTGTATTATATGACAAATATTCGATAATATATTAATATTTATTTTTTTTTAAATAACATTCTCCAAAGAAATAAATATTTGTTTATATCATATGATAATCACTATTTTATAACCAATAATATAAATCCTATATCTTCAAATAAACAAATATAGGATAGCCAAAATGAGTCTGAAAGAGAGTAAAAATAGTAAATTATAGTAAGCAAGTTAATGTATGTCTAAACTCTTCAATTTTATTTAGGCCACTATATATATATATAAAATTAAAATAAAAATATTATAAAATTTCATTAAACTTGGCATTAGTTATATGCAAAAAATAGTTTATAAAAATTAAAACAGCGAGATTTTCCAATAATAGAATCAATATAAAATTTGAATATGTATCAAGGAATAACTTTAATATTACCAACCGTATTGAAAAATACATTGGTAACGTCGACAATATTGACCAATCCGTCTTGTAGTAATTCCTCGAGTTTATTGCATCGGGAACTTTTATATTATTTAATATTGGCCAAGAACGCGCCTCAATATAAAAGTTGTATGGGCCATTGAACACAAGTGTATAACATCCCATCGACTATTGAGATATTTCACAGTCAGGGCGAGATTATTGAATAATTCTCTCTCCGCTTTGAACAATCCGGTAATCCGGTGAAATAGTACAGCAACGGATTCAGTGCGAATGTAATTTTTACGAAAGAGATTTCGATTGTATTCTTTTATTTATATTTCTTAAGAAATTTTCCATATTTGTATATATTTTTTTTTAAATAACTATTTGATAAAATATTTTTTTTGTTTATGCTCACGTTAAGTACTTAATACGAATAGTTTTTAATGAAATATATTACTCCTAGTAAATATATTTTGGTCATATTCAATATTGTATAACATTTTAAAATTAAAATTAATTACGTCAATATTTTAAAACAATATTTTTATCTTAATTGATAATAAAAATAAATAAAAAATAACTCAAAACCAACTCCAATTATAAACTATATCAGAGACTGTAAAAGTTTTTAACTAATATTTATTTTTTATTTATTTAATTATATTTTTATAAAAAATAATGCAATGAATTCGCAAAAAAGATAAAATTTTGAAAAATACAAAAATCTACAGGGAAAACAAAATCTGTATACATTTTTACATAAATGACATACATTGTAATTTACATGTACATTTAATTTAGTTGATTTAATAACAAAATAATAATATAACTCTATATTAAATATTAAATAATGATTTTATGAAAATTAGAATCCTTTATAAAATGATATCCTATCTAGATATCAGGCTGAATAAAATATTTAATTCATATAAATTACTTTATATAATTATAATAATTAATAAATGTTCAAAAGAGTTATAATTAGGAAAAACGAAAAAATAATATTTTATATTTAATATTTTTAAATTTTCTTTATATATTTTAGAGTACATTACAGCAGATAAGTACATTTATTATATTTTATATATCACATATATATATATATATATATATATATATATATATATATATATATATATATATAAGTATAAATTCACAATTGCAGACAGCGAGTAAAATTAATTTCGTCGAAAATAGATATCATCGAATGACAAAGAGTTTGTCGATTCAAATACGGTCCAGATCGGCAACAGTAGATCATTCGATATCGTTGGAATGGGATTGTAGGCATCTTGGTGAACGATAAACTTAGTAGCTGTGTCAGCATATCTTCTCTTTATACTACCTATTGCTACTACTACTACTACTACCACTACCACTGGATGGGTGCTGCATCCTTAGGATCGTCGTCATACTCGATGAATTGGTCCATTATTATACATATACACATAAAATTGTACCGAGCTGGTAATGCTTTGCGGTTTACTCGATTTGAAAAACGGTTTCATTATTTTGTAAATCATTGTCAGGTGATCGGAGTTTATATGATGGATATTTTTTTAGAAATTATATAAATATATATATATATATATATATATATGTAATTCTTAAATAAAAGTATAATAATATATATAAAAATGAATTTTAAAATAATAGCTCAGAATGTATGATGAGCAACAACGTGAATTCAAAGTTATATATCGAAGAGTAATAATATAAATATTAATAAAAAAAGTTCCATGTAAAAACTTTTAAATAATGATAAAATGTTGAGTTGGTTTTAATTACTTAGAAAATAAAAAATAAATAAATAGAAAAATGAATACATGGTTTAGTTCAAAGATATTAAAAGTGTTATTAACATTTTCTTAATAGTACATATGTATAAGATTTTTGTGAAATCTATAAATAAGAAAATTGTAATTTTAAAAATGATGCAATTGAAAAATGGCTATCCTGACATATATATATATATATATATATATATATATATATATATATATATATATTGTTATTCTTAATTAATCTTAAATATAATTGAAAATAAATTTATTATTTGAATCAAATGAAGCACTATATTGAAAATATATTACGTGTTAAAACTTAATTAAACATCCTGGTGTATACACACATTTTCGTTCAGATTACTTCATAAAACTTATTATCCAGCATTAGTGCTTCTCCCTTCACATCAAAAGTGTTACAAAAATAAGCCACTTGCGCAGATTACTGAAGCAAAATCCGACACCGGACTGGAGAAAGGGGGTTCGAGAGAGCCAATTAATTTTCAGGCATAGCAAGAAAACGTTCACAAAAGGCAAAAAAGAAACTTCGTCGTATGAAAAGGCGGAGGAAAGCATGAATATCAGGTAGCCGAGTTTGTATTCTTATATGTATACACACACATACTCATGTTCACACTAAAATCTGTATACTACTACAGTCATCCACAAATGTCCTTTTCAACATGAACTTTTCCCTTAAAACATTCGTAAATAAATACATATATACTCTTATACGTACATATTGTACTTATACATACATACATACATATATATATATATATATATATATATATATATATACATGCTTTAGTCACATATACAGATATATAAGTTGAGAAAATGCACAGAGTGTACGACGAACGTTTCTTCTGTTCCACCTCAAAGGAAACAAGTCGAGCTTTTTTAATTAAAGCTTCGAATCGGTGTCAAGTGCTCAACATAGAAACTCCATTTTATCAACCAAAGAAAGAAACCTTTAATTAACGATTTCGTCGTTAATTTTTATTAAATTCAGGTATGTAATATACTATATATATATATATATATATATATATATATATATATATATATATATATATATAAACTGTAATTTATTAAATATTATATACATAATATTTAATTTTATTAAAGAGAATTTTTACAGTAAAGTTATTTTTAAAATCTCGATATAGAATTATATATATATACTTTTTACATTATAGAGATAAATTTTAAGGTAGTTAAAAGAAAATAAATATATTAAAAATTAAAAAAAAATGTCTTAAATAATTACAATTTTATATACACCAAGCCAAACACATTAATGATGTAAATTGTAATAAAATAAATTTAAACTAATTGTAGGCAACCAAATAGACATTTTGATAAAATAGTAACAAACCTTAACAAACTTTATACGATTTAATTCTGTATGGAAATAAATGTTTAATGAAATTATTCATTACTTAATATAAAAAACATGGTAGTATATACACGATTCGTAAATAAAAAATTAAATGTACCTGTTTTTAGACTTAGTCAGACAGTGCGTAAGAGCAGGATTTGCTGGGATTAAGGAATATAATCTGCTTTTTTCCACGTTTGTTTTATTAATAATTATACAGTGAAAGGTATTAAAAATATTTTGAGCTATTTCTTGTACTACTTAAACGTACTTTGAAAATGTATGCAATATATGTATTTATGAACAGAATATACTTGTAATTCATCACAAATGTATTAATTTTACGGATCTAGTTTGATTGTAAAATAAAAATGATATAAATACATAATATTATAAATATATAATACAATATCAATTATTATACAAAAGACTATAGAAAAATTAATTCAACAAAATCACAACACAAATGTTGTATCTTAGATGTATGAATATTAATTCACATTTATTTTTTTCCTATTAAATGAAATATCAAACCAAACAGCTAAAAGAATTAAAATTAAATTTAATATTAAAAATATAAATTTGTTCTATATATGTATTTCTACGTATTTTTGTTATATATATATATATATATATATATATATATATATATATATATATATATTTATGTGTGTGTGTGTATTGGACAATTTATTCACATAATCTCGAATATCACCGAAACTCTAAACACCGTGTCATAATCACAATCAATGTGAATTTAATACCATTTCTTATGGTGCGATGAATCCATTTACTGCGCAAATTCGCGGATGTACACGATGTAGACGTCGAGAGCGTAGATATTTCGGAGGGTAAAATAAAAAAGATTCAAATCTCTGTAGATGACGAAAGAGTGAAATGAATTCATATATATATATATATAAATGTGTGTATGTGTGTGTGCATATATATATATATATATATATATATATAATGTATATGTATATATATATATATATATATATATATATATATATATATATATTTACATGCATGATAAAGGGATAGAGAAATCGTCGGTTTTTATCCATGAAACTTATTCTGTGCCAGTGTGCCACTTATCACCCTCAACTCTGGATGGAGCGTAAACCTCACACCTAGTTCACTTACTTCAACAGCACATAGTCATCGTAGTCAGAGCTTCTTATTCACCCCCTTCAAAACTCTAAACCATCCACGTTACAGTGGCGGATGATTTTTTCATTTATACGAACTAGTTCAAGTTCTTTGTCACCAAACAATTTATACATATATTATATTGTTTAGTTGCTTAAACTATTTTATCTATTGATCGTTTATTTAAAAAAATAATTCAATTTCTTATGAATCTATTGTACTAATTTACCTTTATATAACAATGATTACTTTTTATTTATTTTTTTGGCATATTTGTATTTTATCTTATTTTTGAATGAATTAATGAATATATTTATTAATTTTTTAAATTTTTATTAGTTACTCGATTTACGATATTTGTTTGATGCAATTTGAAGATTATAATCTTATGTTCCAAAATCAACTATACTGCTGTACTTTTTATAAATATATATTTTTATTTGGAAATGGAATAACAGAGATTAATAGATTTATTAATCATCTTTAAAACATTTGTATTTATGTAAATTTAATCAAATGACTTATTATATCGACCATGCCATTTTGTGATTATAAGATTATATACAATATTCTAAAAAATGTATTTAAATAAATTAATTTATTTATTGAACTTAATACATCTAGATAAAATAATTATTTATTCTCTTTATTAATGCCTCTAAATTATTTGTAGATTTGCATAGAACTATTATTCTCTTCGTGTTTTTTTTTTTATTATTATTTTTAATCTATAATCATTTTACGAGTCACCACTGTAATTCGTGCATCGAATGCTAAAGCACTTGAAAACTTCCTACTGCGAGGATTGTAGTAGTATATTCTCAGCGAGATTTCATTACTACGCCGTACATATTGCATCGTCGTTGTCATCTGATTGCATCGTTGCAACGATAACGTTAACGGTTAATATCGAAATGCGTAAATAACGTACGCCGAATATCATTTATATAACGTTTGTTAAGCAAAGGGTGAAAGAATCGAAATTTCGGTCGTATATACGCACACAAATGAAAATGTTCATGTAGAGAGTCAGAGAATACTGCAGTACGTCAGTACTATCGTGCTGTTCTCTTCAAGTCCTCCGCAACTCTTCGGAATTCGATTGCTGACAGCTAACATAGATTTTCGAGGACTTCAAACTGAAGGAGCAGCAACGAACTCGTATTAACAAGCGACGTCGTGCCGTTGCAAACATATAGACCGTTTTGAATATAATTTTTATCTGGATATTTTGAATAATTTAAGAGCACAATTACTAGAGAAATACAGACGTATACAAATATTCGTACTCACATAGATATACACACATACGTTATATATATATATATATATATATATATATATATATATATATATATATATAAATAAGTGGATCGATGAAAGTGGAAAGTTTTAGAAAAATCTTCATCCAGTAGTGGAGAGAAAAAGGAAGCTAATTATATATATATATATATATATATATATATATATATATGTGTGTGTGTGTGTGTGTGTGTGTATGTATAAAAATATACAATCAAGAATTTATAACCATCAAGTTGTTTTTTATATTTATTATTTTTTATTTAATTTTAATTTATCCATCATTATTTCATTAATTATTTACTACAATCATGATTATATATTATTTTTGAAGTGAAACTTCTTATGGCGCATGAGACTGAAAATTTGCTTGTCGCGGAAATGAGACCTATATGACGGAAATAGAGACGGAACGTGAGTACGAATTTTAGTGCCAGATTTGAATCTGCATAAATGCTTAGACGAAGAGTGAGAAAAAGTAGTAGATGGAGTGAGAAAAAGTCCATCACGATACGCGCTCTTTTAGCATGTGATTAGATAGCGATAGCTATTAATGCAGGCAGCACGTATGTTTACTATTTGAATGATGTCATTATTATGCTTAGTAATTTTTATATACAATCAGTTGTTGTTAATTGTGTTTAAATAAGTGTGTTATTCAGTGCGATAAAATTGATATTTTTGATAAGTATATTAATTTTTATAACCTCATCATAATATTAACTTCAATAATCATAAAAATAACAGTCAATTAAATCCACGCGGTATTTAAAAATTTAGCAAAGAACACAAAATTGAGGGAATTGGCACGTATACCAATATATACAGTATATAGTATTTTACAACATTATTTTGAGTAATCTATTTATCAAATAAAAGAAATACTATTAAAAACACGTGGTATTAAAAAAAATTATCGAAACCTATAACAGTTTTGAGATTATCTGTTGTTTTATTTGTAATAAATTCTCACAATAATTATGAATTCTTTGTTCTCAGGTGTCATTTTGAAGATTTATTGAATTTTATGTAGTGTTATAAAATTATCAATTATCTATAAATAGTATCTAAATAGATGCTATTTATTGCAATTAAATTAAAGTATTTAATTAGTATATAAGTATTTGTGAGTATTTCTTTTAATTGTTTAATTTTTAAAATATTGATCTAATTGTATATTATATATTATACAATAGTAATTAAAAATTAAGATGGTAAAGTCTATTGCGTAAAAATTTTACTTATCAAAAATCAATTGTATTCTTTATACCTACTCAGTTACTACCGGAGGAAGCAGTGGAAATCGAAGAAATTCCAAACGAAAACGAATAAATTTTCATAATTCATAATTTTATAAAAGTTTTAATTTGAAAATGAATATTAATCTTACTTAACACATTGTATACGGACAACGTCTCGACGTCTTTTGCATACTATTACTACAGCGTGAAAAACATCATCGAGACGCGTTGTCCGCATACGATGTGTTAATATGAAATAATTGTAAAAATTTAATTTATTTAAAACATTGATCATTTTTTACTTAAATTTTTATCCCGTGTATTTACCGCTTCTCTTCCTACTACATTTCTTCATTTTGTTACTTGCTTTATTCTGAAGAATTTGTTCATCTACGAGTTTTAGGCATACGCTTGTCCGTGTACCTTTTGATTACTTTATTGAAAAGAAGTTTCACTTCTGGCATGTGTATATGAGTACACATATCCTTTTTTTTTGATTATAAAACTACAAAATATGATTACATGTTATAAACAGATAGTTTTTTCTAGATTGTATTGTACAAATCAATTCCTCAAATACAATTATCTTTCATATTTTGAACAAATAAAATGAAATGAATATTTAAAAATAACACAAAAAAATTTGAATACCTTATATAATACTAATAATTAATTTTTATATCTAGTAATTTGTAATTACGAATCTCTAATTTTTTCCTTAATATTTTAGTAAATAAAATAAATATAAATAGATTTTAGAAATTTAAATTTGATAGCATTGTTATCATTAACAGTATATTATATATATATATATATATATATATATATATATATATATATGTAATAAAAATATTCAAAAATATTTCCTGAAATATTTCAACAAACATCATTTTATATTTCATTACAAAAACCTCGATTCACCGTAAACGGAGAGAAAAACACTGTTGTCACCACAAAATCCACTTCAAATCTTGACTATTGAAAATCATGGTTCAATTATAGAACCTCATAATAACACTCGTTCATTCAGATTCCGGTATTTTTTAATCACGTAAATCATTAAGTTTGAAGATTCGAAACGCATGAACGCATTAATAATGAATTGATTTGCGGTATGCGAATTATTTACAGCTTTTTATCAAGGGGTTTTATAACAATGTCACTTTTAAAAAGTGTAATATATATATGTAAGTTTGTATTATATATATATATATATATATATATATATATATATGTGTGTGTATGTACCGTATAGTTGTGTGGTATGCAAATATAAATTAGAAAAATATATTAATATAAACATGAAATATTTTTTATTAAAAGAGTAAGTTAATAAACTATACACACCAATTATTTTCAGATATTTAATTTTTTTCACAATTTCCCATTAACAGTAACAACGTAATTAACGACTAGCAAATTTCAAAATTACTATCAGAATTGACAAATCGTGAATCAGCGTTTCGTTCTATAATAAATTTACTTTAATAAAAGTATAAATGTAACTAGACGTAATAGGTTCCATAGATTACGAACAATTATTGAATATAGAAAGGGTTCCTTGTATTAAGTCATACGAAATAAGGGAAATAATCAGAACTGTTTCCGGGAAATATATTTTAAAGGGGGAACGCAGTGTACTGTTCTTGTTTCTAAAGACTGTTGCTTGCTATTACTTGCTGGCAAGAAAATTTGAATTCAGTAGCGGACATAAAAAATAATTCATTTCTATTCCTGTATTTAATAAGTTTTGTCTTTGAGATGAATATTCTTTATTAATTATGGTAAATATTTTTTTCAGAAAATTTATTTAAGTGATCATTGATGAAATTTTAATTAATTCTTAATTTAAATTAAAAATTGCTATACAAAAAACAATCATAACTGAATTTAAATAAAAATAGTATAACCTACAGAATGAGTTGTCGTGGTAATAAAAATATATTTTATTGTTATAATAAATTATAGTAACTATTAACAAATATGAATAAAAGATAACTATTCAATTATGTATACGGAAAAAAATTAAATCTTGCGAAATATTTCCCTACTACATATTAGATATTTATTGTAATATATTAATATTGCATAAATAATATTACATGCTTAAATTTATTATTAAATGATTGTTTAAAATGATGTTTTGTTTAATTTAATTTAAATAAATCAAAATGATATACTATAATAAATTACATAAGAAAATCTATTGTATATTTTTACTAAAAAATAATTCAAAAATTTGATATTTCATACGAAATGAGTTTACTTATAAAAAAATAAATATTTATTTTTAATAATAATAATTAAGCACTGTTATTTTTATGGTGAGACAATTTTTTCAACAATTAACAGTATGTTTATTTTCAATGTTCTCTATATGAGTACATTATAACTTATAAGTATTTTCAATTAGTCAATATAAACAAATTATTTTAGATTTATATTGATAAACATTTATAATATTAAAATTAATAATTCACCTGTGTATATATTTATTAAGCTTGCTAAATAACTGTAATTGCAACAGATATCAGTCCTAAATTAAATTTAATTTATTAAGTATTAGTGATTCTGATAACAGCAATATTTGTTAATAAATAAAGAACATATTTAAACATGCTATTAATTTTCTATGACAAATTTGAACTACATTATTGTAAAAGAAAACTCGTAGTTTAATAATCTCTTAACATCATTAATAGAACTTTGAACTGTGTACGCCACTGTAACATTTTGCAAATTCTGTCACACCATTAATTGCCTAATTAATTTTCCTGTAATGAACTAGCGTAACAACTTCGTGATCTACGATGTACGCTTCGCCTAAACGTGTACCGTGACAGTCACTGAGAAGTGATTTACGGTACAAGAACATTGGGCCCTTTTCATGCACATACAAGCATTTATCAAAATAAAAAAAGGACGAACCTAAGATTTTTTTCTATATCTACGATAAATAAATATATATCATTCACAAATTTCTATTCTATTCATAAATTAAATTCGAATAATAAAATGTCGAAGACGATTTATATGATTTTTTTATCGATATCACTGACTTAGTACAAATTTATCTTAAGTGTCAGTATTTTTTTTGTGTTGTCTCAGTCAGAGTGCTCTGTATGGAGAAAATTGATTTATTGACAGTTAAACGACCAGATATGATTTGTTAGCAGGAATAAAATATCTGATGATGGTACTATTAAATAATTCGATATGAAATATATAAAAGCGTTTCTTTAGATTTATATATGTAAATGTATGTATTATTTATAACAATATTTCATGGTTTAGGTTTAAAATATTATCTGTGAATGTTTCATTATTGGTAATTTTCGAAATTATTATTAAAAAAAATAAAGATTCACAAATTTAATTAATTCAAAATTATATGGCAGAATCATTTCATTTCTAAATTTAAAAATCATATTTTTAATTGCTCTCTAGAGTGACTATTTACCATGCCTTTTATTAAATGCTTGACGATTATCTGAATATGTTTGTTAATGAACATTAATAAGAAGATTTTTTATTGACATGGAAATATACCGTAGATAAATTTGTACAACTATTGTACTTAATTTTTTTGTTAGTGCAATATGATTGACAATTATACATTTACAACTTTTTAAATTAATACAACTGAAATTTATTGCAAAAATATTTCATACACAGATAATTATATGAACAAATATTTTTCAAATATAGCAGAATTTAATAGAAAATTATATAAAATCAGTAATAACAGAAAAATATTTTACAAGTATTGTAAATGTTAGAAAAATATGTTGAAATCGTTTCTATTTGGATTATATTCATATTTTTATCGGTACTTATAAATGATTCCTATCGTATAAAATTCAGTGGGTGATATCTTTTCTATAGATAATAAATTATATGGAGAGAGCAGTATGTAAAACTATCGAACACAGCGCACAACGAGATCGAGCAAATCTTATTTTCCGCTCGGTCGACTTCCAGCGTGAGACTTGTAGTTGCACAAAGTAATATATACATACATATATTATATAAGCATATATATATATATATATATATATATATATATATATATATATATAATGTATAATTCTATTTCATAGTACTTGAATTTATAGTGTACTTTCGACCGTGAAAAACGTACACTTTTGCCAAAACTTCCATATGGTTTGATTTCGTTTATAAATTATCTGAATATTCGTTACTAAATTCAATTATATACAAGTATAAATATCATATATATGATTATTTATGTATATGTATATATTAACAATAATATACTTAGAATAATTAATTCGATGGCAAGAATTCGAATATCAAATTGAATTTTACTTTTCATATTTCTAATTCCAATCTTTACTTAATAAATAATATCTAAAATTTCCAATAAAATTGTTCATACTAAAATATGCATATTTTGAAAATCAAAAATATGACTTATATTAAACAGTATGAGTTTTCAAATTTTTAAAAAGAAATTATTAAATTAAATTGATTAAAATAATAATATATTCTATAAACTTTAAAAAATTTCAAAAAATATATTTGGTAGGAAATTTCAATTTTTATATACTCATATATATGCGTATGTATGTGTGAATGTATGTATTATATGTATGTGAATATTTCTAAAAAAGTACATTTGAGTATTTCATGTAATTTTCTTTTATCTGATAATAAATACAATTCGATTTATCGTCATTGTGAAAAAAGAACACCCTTTCAATACACAAAAGATCGAAATGAAAACATCATTCTAAATTACCGATGCTCAGTTTCTTTACGTATCGTCTATGCACCAAATGTGTATCTATGTGCACGAGGCCCCAAGATAATACCGACGCTAGCGACGACGCTACCGTCGTCCGTGCGTGTGTGCAGTTTAAATTAAGTACGTGTTTTCACTCACTCGACATGAGCTTAACGCTCCCCGAATGATCACTATGTAAATAACGTTCCTTATGGCGTCTTAGCTAACGCCGTATTTCATGTTTAGTGTGCCATTTCGCGGGCGATATGGTTTTCCGCGTCTGTCCTCTCTCTACCTACTTGTCCTTTCGTACGACACGTGTGTTATCTGTGGTAATACAACGGTAACATTCGTCTTAAAGAATGTGTTTGCTTGTGGTGGGGTTAAACATAGATTTTGACAGTGGAATGGGGGCTGTTATTGCGTAAATGTGCGTATGTGCTTTTCCGATCTCTTTTATTACATTCGATTTCGTTGAAATAAGATTCTTCGGCATGAAAATTTATACCTATATAAAATATTGTGAAATGTAAAGATGCGAAAAATGCTCTTATGATACGCATGAAATTTATTTGTATGTAAAACAACGGTCATTTATGAAAATAAAACGTATATGTTCAAAACTACTATAAATAAAAAATATAAAAATATTACAAAAGCAAATAAACAATAATATTATAAATCATTTATGCTGTTTTTAATAAGAATAATTCCAAGATATAATTTTTTATAATAATTTACTTTGTCTCAATACTGGATGTATGTTTTTTTTTAAAAAAACATTTTATTAAATAAATGATTTAAATTAAAACTATAGTTAATTTTTAGAAATATCAAGATAATAAAATTAAATATTTTCTCCAAAAATCAACTAATAATTTTTAAAAGAAAATCTTTACTAATTATATTTCACTTTCTTATTTAGTAAACAATTATTAAATCGATTATAATTGATAAAAGACCTCATAGAAATCAATATTATCTTATGATTAAATTTAAATAAGATTTAACGTATATTTATAAACTCAATATAAAACATTAACAAATAATTAAGATACAACTAGTTTTATTAATTATCTATTAAAACTATGTCAGTATATATTATTCATAAAATTACTTAACACTTGCGGCTTATTGAATTGACATATTTCCTTAAAACGAGTCATTTGCAAAATAGTTAAGCTACGTTTTAAAACCTACATCGATAAACAAGTATTGTCCCGTTTATATGGAATAAAAAAGTACAGTGTTTGATAAAATAGCTTATCTTCCTTATATAATTAAATATTAAATTTATTTTTAAATACATTTTATGACAAAATGATGTAGATAAGTAAGTAGAAAAACATTTAAATAAAATTTAATTATTAAAATTTCTTTTATTATGCCAAATTTAAAAAGAGATTATATTAATTCTTTTTATTAAAATTTAAATAATAATACTTAAACATATTATCTTAAACAATGCTTTAAATTTATATATGTGGGATTTTTATTCATTCGATTTACCTTTTATAAATTCGCAGAAAATTATTACACAATTTTTAAAAGTTATACTCATCACTTATACGACAATATTATCAATGTACAATAAGTAATAAATATATTACTAAGATATAGCGAAATTAATATTATAAAATTATAAAAAAAAACTTTTAAATATATTATCGTAAATAACGAACAAACAAAATTTCTTTGTATTGTTTATAAATATATTTTATGTGATATTTATTTTTATGTGAAAATATCGTTGTAATTGTAAATTAGTAAATACACAGAAAATTATTAAATAAGTACATAAATAATTCTCAATGTTAAATACGTATATAAATGAATTATATACATATACATATATATATATATATATATATATATATATATATATATATATATGTATGTATAGTTACATTTCTATAATATTATGTAGCTTATCATCCAAAATACTTTTCTATTATCTTTATTCATATCATTATATTTTATTGTCCAATAAACATATTTTCCATGAAAAGATTTTAAATTAAACAGTTGTCATTAATTTATTAAAACAGCAACCTATATAAAAGGAATTGGGCTAATTTTCTAGATATAATCAGAAGAAAACGTATGAATGAAATTATTACGAATTTATAACAAATAAAGTCAAATATTGTTGAAAAAATTAAAATAATGGACTTCAAGAATATATTTGTTTTTATATTTTTACTGTTGATGATTTCTTATGAAGCTATTGCTGCACCTGAACCAAAATGGAAAGGTTGGAGAAAAATTGTAAGTGGAAAATATTTTATAATGTATTATATTTAATTTATTGGCAATACAGTAAATAATTTATATATACATATATATATATATATATATATATATATATATATAATCAAAGTATTGTTAATTGAATCAAGTGATGTTGTTTTTTTAAGTAAATCCAGTTTTAGTGCTTGTTCTATCTTTTGATAGTTCTAAAATACAATTAAAAAGATGATCAGACAAGCATTAAAATCATTCATACTGAAATATATCAGTAGTTATTTAATATTGAGTATATAAAAGAATAATATAAAAACGAAAACAAAGATATAAAAATAAAGGTTTCATATGCACACATATAAATACATACATACTCACACACACATTATATATATATATATATATATATATATATATAAATGTAAAAAGATGTGTGTTAAAAATAGAATACAAACCGAAAAAGAACAGAGTGGATCATAAAACAAAATTTCTGGACGTTATAGTAAAAGTGAAGTATTTAAATGGAAATAAGTTAATCCAAAAGCAAGAAAAGAAGATCATTAATGGGCAAGATCATTTTGATTGGGAACCTAAATATATAAAAAAGATCAAAAAAGTCCTATAGACAGATGGAAGAGAGAAAATTTGTTGGAATGAACTGGAAGAGAAAGACGTTGGATCAGTCGAAGTGAAAAATTTTGGTAGAAATTTACATACTGCAGTGAATAGAAAGAAGCTAATAATGATGATGATTATATAATATATATACTCTTAAGCAAAAATATTAACATAGAATTCTTCTTAAATTATATATTAAATTTTTGTGGCAAAATTTATTCTTAATTTAAATATTTAAAAATAAACTTACATGAAATTTCATAAATAAAAAGATGATTTAAATTAAATAATTATCATAACTGTGTTTTTCAACAAATGTTATTTTTATAGTATATATTTTACGTTACTATATACTTTCATAAAATTAAGTACCAATATTAAGAGTATAAAATATTTATATTATTAATGACTCAATATTTGACTTACAGGAAAAGGCAGGCAAGAAAACTTTAAAAACGGTTGAAAAGATTTCACGTGTTATTCCAAGAATTCCAAAACCTGCTCCAGGACCATTTCCTGTTCCAGGATAATTTATAAGAAAAAAGAAAGGTGTATATTTTTTGTAATCAATTTATGTTATTTATATGCTTATTTTGTTTACAAATTATGATATTTTAATAAATATAAATAAAAACTAAAAAAAAACTAAAATTCTTTCAAACAGTATTTCATTAACAGAATTATAAAAAATCCCCAATCATCTTATAGCCAAATATAATAGTAGGAATTATACTTGAACAGGAAATAAATGCAAAAATTCAAATGATATTCTGTTTATATTTTTATTAATGTCATAAATTGAAGATCTATAAAAAAATCTTATCTAAATATATATAATTTATTATAAATATGGTGAAGTCCCGTAAAATATACGGAAAATACGCTCATATTAATTTAGTAAACAAAATATTTTATATATGCGCAAAAAAAAATATTATCTTAGCGATTTCTTCTCATTGCGTCATTTTATCAACGCATGTTTATAAATATTATATCTATTTTTATTCATTTAACATCATCTATAAATGTTATTATGTATTGTATTTATAGATTTAAAATGATATTCGGTCTTTATATATATATATATATATATATATATATATATATATATATATATATATATATATATTATTAAAAAAATCAAGAAAATGTATAAATGTTTAAAAACAATCAAACGATTATTTGAAAGCACTTTTTTTATCTATCTGTACATTTAAATATTAAAAAAATATATTTTAGAATTTTTTAATAATTTCCGAATTTTTAAACTTATTTAAAAAAGAAAAAAGGAAAAAAATATAAAAAAAATTACAAATTATTTTTTCATTTTCAATAAAAATCAAAAAAATAATATAAATTCTTCATTAAGAACAAAAATCTAATTTCTAATCACTCAATAAAAAATTAATATCAAAATTGGGGAATAATTATTTATTTAACGGTTTAATTTGTCGTATCAAACTTATTAAGATTACAATTACGATTATGTACATACAACCCAAATGAAGTGCATTGAGAAATAGAATTATAGAAAATGTCATATAGAAATTGTAAAAAAATAAAAAAATCACGTGAATATGTTATCAGTTAATCGTGTTATTTTTTATATTATTAAACTGTCAATAACATAATATTTAGCAATATTTCTTAACATAACACAAGTACTATTTAATATCTGAGATCATATAATGGTTGACATATTTCCTGTTGATTAAAAAACCCAGTAAGTTTTATCGGTTAAGGCTATTGAAAAAAAATTAACAGCATAGACAGTTCAATGGTCGCTGAATTCTACGTGTCTTGTCCAGACAATGCGTATAAATAAAACTGGTCGACTAAAGAATACAAACCACATTTTATATCGAGCTTCGACGAGTACGTTTACTCAGAAAGAAATCTTACAGAAAATTTGACAATAAAAATCAATTTTCAAATAAAATATTAAAAAATATGAATAACATGAATTTCAAACTTGTTGTAGTGTTTACATTGTTTGTTGTCTTTGCCATTCATTACGGTCAATGTGCACCACAATGGGAAGGATGGAAAGAACTGGTGAGTCAACTTTTATTTATGTTTGTAAATATGATATATCCAACTATGTACGTAATTTATTTTAATTTATACTGAACAATTGTGAATAACTTTTATATTTATTTGTTAAAATAGTTCAATGAAAAATAAAACCTTTTCGTACTATTTTTTATTTTTTTAAAAAAAATCAGAAATAAAATTAAAAATATTACTATATTTTTTTTAAAATTCAAAGTATTGATGTCTCTCAAAACTGATTATTATTGTAATTTCTTTAATACAGTAAAAATCATTTAATTTTTTCTTTGTTTAACACTTATAAAAATATATTTCATTTTTTTAATTATCCGAAGTGATTTTATTTTTAAAATATGTTTATGTCTCAGTTACAAATTAAATTAATTAAATATAAAATTATTTTAATTTTGTAATATTAATAATGAATTATGACTTTTTTATATTAACATATTTGTATAAATTTTGTTTACAAAATGACATCATTAAATAAATATTTGTTAAAATAATCAACGTTTAAAAATGATCGTTGCAAATTAACATAAATGAATTTAAAATAAATTATATATATTTATTTTTTCTCGTTAAATTTTTAAAACAGAATAAAACAATCATTTAAGGAAAATTTATATTTTTGAAAAAATATTACTTTAACAAATATTTCAGTGTTAAAATCTTGGAAAAACGTAATAAATTTTTTAAAGTTTATTTTATATAAAAATTATTTTTTTATTTATTAATTATATAGATGAATAATAATTTTATTTAGGACAATTGTAACTAAATAAAATATTTTTTGTATTTGTATATAAATAACTATTTTTTTAATTTTAATATATTAAATTATTTATAATATATTTAGAAAAATTATCAGCATAATATCCTGTATCCATAAAAAATGAACCAAATAATTAATTATTGATGTTCTTTATATTTATTGTAACAACTCAAAAATATATTTTAATTGTATATAATAAATTTTATTTCATATTTACTTTTCAAAATTATACTTTTTAATTTATTTTTCATCAACTTGTAAAAATTATAATTATTGAAAAATAATACTAATTATAATATTTGTCTAATTACAGGAAGAAGCAGGAAAAAGAGTATTTAAAGCTTTACAACGAGGACTTCCTGTTGTACAAGGATATGCACAAGCTTACAAGGATTTTAAAGACCAAGATTAATACAATATTATTGTGTTTTTTATCTTAAATGTATTACTTATTTATATAGATGTTTATAATTTAATATGATTATTTTTGAAAAAAAATACTCAACAAATATATTATTCACATACAAACATATATATATATATATATATATATATATATATATATATATATATATATATATATATACATGAAAGAACTGAAATAGTGTAATAAAAAATATTTTGTTAATTATTTTTACAATGATATTTTACCTCAAATAATATTAAATATTATTATGTATATTTTTGTATTTACCTAAATAAATTACGAATTTAGAAATATATGTTGTTATTAATTTCAACATTTTTTATCTATTTAATAACTATTTATAAAATATTAAACATTAGATTTTTATATCTAATTTTTATTATTTGTATAAAGTATATCTATAGTTTAGACTCAAATATTTTACAGGAGCATCAATCAGTCTATAAATTACTATGAAACAATTCAAACATTTTCAAATTTTATTAGAAGTTATAGCAAATATAACTAATTTAATAACTGATGAATTTTTAAAACGTTTTATAAAATACTTTATAATTACTAAATGTTCATCAATTAAATTTTAATAATAGAAAATGTAATCAATGGAATTATGAATTAAAATGATTGAAACTAATTTCTGAGCAATTAAGTATTGTATTAAAATATTTTATAAAATTATAAAAAAATGTTCTTAAAACATTTGTATTAAATTAAATAAAATCACTAATTAATTTGCTGATCTAGCAAAAGTTTGACTACTGTTTCATAATTTCATAAATAAACACAAAAGTATTCAGCTACTTTTAATATTTAGAGCATAAAAAGAATTATTTAATTTTATATTAAAGGAAATATTTTTCTGACTATTAGTATACTTTTAAATCTTATAACTCAAAATAAGGACATATAATATTAATGCTGAATTCGTATAAAACAATAAACAATACACTTCAAATTGACATTTTAACATACGGTTTCTAATTTCGTTTATTAATAGAAATGAATTCAAAATTTATGATGTCAAAATCCACTTCTACAATAAGTGATTTCTAGAGACTTTCAAAATTTTGTTATGTTAGGGAATAATTTATTTATTAAAAAAACTCTTTGGAAAAATGTAATTCTTTTTAAGTCAATTTATTTATTAAAAATTAAATACTATTGTATGTATTATTATATTATTTTTTAATAAAAATGTACGTGACTTATTTAAAAAAGTTTCTATATTAGTTTCATTTTAATTAAAAATTTGTTTAAAGTACTTCAAAAAAATTTAAAATTCTAAATATGAATATATGTTTTTAGATTCATGTTTATCAGTTTATATTTTATTTTAAAAATATATATTTATCTTTAATTAAATTTTTCTTAGCTATTTATTCATGGAAATAATTTCTTTTTTTTAACAAAGGTGTTATTGTTTAAGAAAATTTTAAGTTGATCAATAAATTCACTAAAATAACAATATTGCATTTGTATTATTTAAAATCCTCTGGTTATTATTATTATTCATTCTTTTACTTATTATTTATTATTGTAATAAAAGTTACATTTAAATCCTGTACAGTAAATTACATTGTAATTTTTTATTTCTTAATTAAAATATTTTAAAAATGATAACTGTTTAATATAAATATTTATTATTTAACAAAAAGATAAACAATTTTAAAATTCAATATGAGGAAAGAAATATTAAATTATAATTTTCCTGTTTTTCATATTCAAAATATAAACAACTGTTATCTCAATACTGTAAATAAATTATTTTAATTGTAAATAATATTTGATTACTATATGAATATTTATATCTAAATAAATCGTTTACAGACGCCGAAAGAAAATTAAAAATAAAAATATTCATACTTTTTATAGAAAATTTTTATCCGAATTTTAATATTAATATCCTAATTTTAAAAATGAAACAAATAGAATTTTTTATATAGATAATATATTTTATTGGAAATTTTCTTGTTTATCAAATATGTGAATGACCCGTAAAGAGATATCAGATTAAATAATTCTACATCATTTCAAATTAAGTATAAATATACTTATTGGCGCTATTTCTACATCAATCGAATCTCAAAAGTGGAATATTCAATTTCAAATTAGTAAATAATAAATAAAATTATTTATTTATTCATATTTAAATTTTAATATATTTTGTATCTTAAAATGAATTAGTTTGCATCAGTGAGTTCTATATTCCCTAGGCGACGAGCAGCATTACCTTGAAGGCACGACAAAAGACGTTCGAGTTTTGAAATTGGTGAAAGTCCAGTCAGATTTTTTACTCGACGTAAAAAGTCCTTTAAAGGTTTCCCATTGTAGCTGGTCTCCGTTGAAGGTTGAAGTGGAAGATTTGGAAGTTGGTTTGAGCCGGATTCAGCTACCACTTGCGGTACATGAAGTTCTGTTCTGCGCAGGCGGAAGCAATGCCTTTAAATTGTACTTTTGTTCGTTGTAATTGTTATGCTCTCATTCTATGGATGTGAGAGTAAACCAACACCGGATGGGTTGAAAGAAATAGTGAGTATCTATTTTTATAATAAATTTAATATTTGTGGTATCCGTTTTCATAAATTAGTTTTAAAAATATTAAATGTTATTTTCACATTTATATTATTTTAATATCATTTGATATATATTTCTTTCAAAAAATATTTCATAATATTGGACATAAAATTGATTTTGTTAATTTAATCTAATATTAGATTTATTTCAACTTTTATATATTTTATAGTACAGATTATTTAATATGTCCTTAGAAAATTTGTTCAGTCCAAAGAAATTTATAAAAGTACACATTCACTCTTATTTATACTTAAAACATATTTAAATTTTTGTATTGAAATGCCTTATTGCTTCTAAACATTCTATATTAAAAAATAAAATATTAAATGTATTAACAATTTATAATTTTTCATTAAAAAATAGTTACTTTTACAATTTGTAATTTCTTTTTTCAATGTTTTCGAAAACATTTCAATTAATACACAATTGTGTATTGAAAATTATAACTGTTATAACTTAAAATATTTTTTTATCATTATACAAATAAGAATATTGCTTGATTAATATTCAATTATAATTTTGTAACATTTTAGGAAAAAGCAGGACAACGTATTTTTCGTGCACTTCAGCGCGGTCTTCCAGTGGTACAAGGTTATGCTGAAGTAATGAACTCATTTAAAGATAAATCATAGACGATATTTTAAAAAGATATATTTCAAATATATATTTTCTAAAAGTATTTAAATTTTTTAAAACATAAAATTATTATTATTTATTGAATTGTTTTTTCCACTTTCGACGAATAATAAGAATGATTGATTTTTTTATACGTCACTTCAACAGAATGTATTGAAATATGTTAATGAAAATTATGTTATTTGATATACATATATATATATACCGACTGGGTATATTTTTATACAGTGGTTAGCAATGTCATGCGGGAGATTATGAGCATGAAAATATAACTGTCGAGAAGGAGTAAACCCCGAATAAAAAATCTTTATCCGCCTGGTCAGCGTGGTGAATATGAAAATACCAATATGTTAGCATTCATATATATGATGATGATGATATATATATATATATATATATATATATATATATACATCTGAAGTTTAATAATTTTTACAAAAAAATCGAGAATTCAAAAAGAGTTCTATTTTAGTTCGTTGTAATGAAAATACTAAATTTATTAATTATTTTGTAGTTGTGTTTAAAATATTTTCATTTTTAATCAGTGATAGTAGAACTATTGAAGATTTTGAAATAAAAATATACATTTAAAAGATTACTGATAAATGTATTTTTATTGGGGTGTTTTTTGGAAGCAATATTACATGACTGTTAAAAGCTTCTAATAAAGTTAGAACTTATTTGCAAATAACTGAAAATTAAATATTGATCAAATTAATTAAAATTGTATATAAATATTACAAATGTTATTTATAATTATTTCAATTATTTGTTTATAGTTTAAATATATATAAAATATGTATTTAGGTATAAAATTTAATTTATTTGTATAAAGAAATTATGTTTTTATATTATTGAAAATAAATTACTTTTTAAATAATATAACTTTTGTTTTATTAAATTTTTAATTCTATTTCAAGTTCAGAAGAAACTAATTACATTGTAATTGAATTGTAATTCAATTCCAATAAGAATCTAAAATAATTTACCAAATTTATAGCTGTACCAAAAATTGAAGTAAATGATTAATTATAGTAGACTGTATACAACTAATGTTCTTCTATAATATTTTCAAAAGGAGCCTAAACAATAAAATTACTGATTAAATGCTAGCTTACTAACTCCTAATCAGAGTAATACAATTCTTGGAATCTTGGCTTCTACTTATACACACATATAAATTTTTATATATATATATATATATATATATATATATATATATATATATAATGTAAAATAACTGTTTTATCTTATTTATGAATATTTTTTTATTAAAAGAGAAAAAATAGACATTTTTATTTTAAAAAGAATTGCTTTCGTCAAAATGATTTATCATAATTAGATCTATAATTATTATTTTCAATTGAAAGTATACAAATAGTAGAAAAAATATATTAATAGTAAAAGTATTTTTTTCAAATATAAATTTTAATAATAATCTTAAAAATAATAGCATTTAAAATTATGAATAGAATAAATAAAACGTTTCCATAGAATAATTTATTAGAATTGTTATTTTTCCATTTTACAATTTTATAAAATCTTCTGATTGCATCAGAAAAAAATCCACAACAGATGTTTTATTTGATGTACTTGCTCTTCAAGAAATGAAAAAAATAAATGTATTTCGAATAACTACTTGACAACGAATTCAAAAAGAATCTTTAGTCATAAAACATGTTATTAAAGAAAACCAATTACAACTCTTTCTTGTGCTTGCAAAAATTTCTTTAATTAGATAAGAGAATATTCGTCAAAGGAATTTCACAATTCTTCGAATCATTTAAATGCTACATTACTGTTACCGATAACACACTTCCTAAGTCTGCGGGGAATTTTTCAGTTGTAATCAATGTATGATTCACATAAATGCGGTCAGATTAATTCTTATGAACGGAAGACGGTGGACTCAAGTAAACAGTCTGAGTTCAATTGCATATAAATATGTTCGCGTTTGAAAGTCACGATAATGTGATTCTAACCGATCAGCTAACCGCACTGATAACTTGTTAATATATTAATCAAGTACAATTTTTTTCAAGTAAAAATTAAACCTGTGTTTTTATTTATCAGTTATAGAAACTGTTGATAATTTTTTATTAAAGAAGTTATTTTTTTTACAACAACATAATGAATTTTAAACTAGTTTTTACTTTTGCTATGTTAGTTGTTTTTGCTTTCAACGGATGTCACAGTGCACCAGCATGGGATGGATGGAAAAAACTGGTAAGTGATAACATTATATATATATATATATATATATATATATATATATATATATATATATATAGTCTTATCAAATTTTTATCTCATTTGGTAGTTTTTGCATGAAAATTATTGTCATTTACCTTTATCTTAAAAAATTTAAATTACTTCTTAAAATTTCCAAAATAAATGTATTTTTTATTCAAAAATGTACTTTTCTATATTTCAATTTATTGCATAGAATTAAAACTTTTAATTTGTAATATTGATAAGTTGATAAGACATAATATGTAATTTGATTGAATTTAAAGTAAAAAAATTATAAATTTCATATATTAAAATATATTTTATACGACTTTAAATTATTAATATTTTATTTAATATTTTTGGTTATATATGCTTCTTTTCATTATTTTTAAAAATCTCTTATTTTATTAAATTAAATTTTATTTTTCACAATAATTTACATAAAAAAGGAAACATATCAACTGATCAATATTTTATAAATAAATTTATAAAAATGAGATTAAAATAAAAAAAAAACAATGCATTGATAAAATTCGAATTACCTCGTAAATGAAAAAAATAAGAATTAAATTATTTACCACCATTAATATTTTTGTTTAGTAAATATATAAGTTCATTTATTGATTATTATTATTATGTATTGATTATTATTATTGTTGTTTTTTTAGGAAAAAGCTGGTCAGAGAATTTTCAAAGCAGCACAACGGGGCCTTCCAGTAGTACAAGGCTATTCAGAAGCTCTTAATGGATTCAAAGGAAAATCGAAATAATATATTGTAAAAAATAATACTTAGAGCTGAAAAGAATGCTGTTTAAATTTATAATTACTATTTTTTATAAGAATATACAATCACAAATACAATAATATTAATTTGTCAAAAGAGCTATGTAACATATACATATACATATACATATATATATATATATATATATATATATATATACATATATATACATATATATATGTAATTATAAAAATTTTCAATTTCTAAAATGTCAAAAATTATTATCTTTTACATAATTTTAAAAATTAGTTTTCACAGATTAAATTTAAAAAATGTATTTTAGTAAACATTGCATGTAATTACCATTTTCATATAAGTTATTAATTTTCATGCGCTTCATTTATTAAATGTCTTGTTTAAGATTTTAATCTAATTTGGACAAAAAGATATTTTTGGTAGGTTTTGATAAAATTGTGATATTTTGTAATATGTTAAATATACTTTTTTAATTTTTTGTAAAAGATATTTATGAACTGATTTAATAAAATATATCTATAATAGAAAAAAATGTTTTATTTATATGTTATATATATATATATATATATATATATATTAACAAAATCATTAGAAAAATAATTAAACTACTAAAAATTTAGGAAACAGGCAGAATTCTGAACAAATTTTACTAGAATGGACTAATTTTAAACATTAGAATAATTAGAAAAAAGACATAATGACATGAACAACTGTTATATTTGACATTTGTAGATTTGGAAAAAACGTTTCATTCAGTTGATATGACATCAAAGCAAGAAATAAATCAAAATTATTTGGAACTATTAGAATTATGTATAAAAATACAAGAGCATAAATCAGAATGGAAGATCTTTCAAACAATATTAGATTATAGAAATGAGTAAGACAAGAGCAATTTGTAGACCAAATTATTTAATATAATCTTAGAACATAATAAGAGAAGTAAACTTCGAAAATAATAGAACAAACAAAATTGATGAAATAGACCTAGGCAGGATACATAACAAGAAGGAAAGACAATAGATGGACAAAAATAATTATGGAACGATTATCAACAGACAAAAGATACAAAAGAAAAGTCTTTATCAAAGATCGAGGGATGAAATTGTAAAATAGAGTGGAAATGAGGGTTGGATGAAATTATCCACGAACAGAAAATAATGGAAGAATCTTGGAAAACATTTAAAAAATCTTAGTGATAATTGTTGAAGTTTTCGTCCATCAATGGACTTATATACGCTTTTATTTTGATTATAATATATATATATATATATATATATATATATATTTATATATATATATATATATATATATATATATATATATATATATATATATATATATATATATATATATATATATATATATATATATATATATATTAAAAATTATCTAATGCAAGTTAAAAATGACACAAGTTAGAATTTATGCAATTAAAATTTTATGGACTCGTTAAATTCAGAGTTATTATAAAATTGTACTATAAAATGATACATATTATGATTTTTATTACTCTATGTATTTATGCAGTTTATATTTGTAAATTTTTATACTACTTTTGCTATTAGAATTGAACAGTAAAACATATTAACAGACATATACATATACATATATATAATATTTTAATCCATTAATATTTATAAAATGTTTCTTAATATCAATATAGTTCTAAAATAAATATTTATCATAAACATATTTACAAACAATGTATAATTAATATTATTTCTATAAGTTTATTCACATTAATATTTTAATAGTCAACTATCGTAATAAAATATTTCAGAATGCTCCTACCTACATTTTCATCAAATAATTAACGTTTATTTTTATTTATCTAAACTGTAATTCAATTTAATGCAAATGAATTACTTACCTCAACAAAATGTTAAAAAAAATGTTCAATAATCTCTTACTGATTTTATAATACAATGGTAAGGCTAATAAAATGAGCATTAGCGAATAAAGTTAAATGATGATCATTGATCATTTTTATAAAATATTATGGTATTGAGGTAAATAATTCATTTACGTTAAAATGAATTTGTCATTTTTGACAATTTGGTCAACACTTTATTGAATTCAATTTTATACCAATGAATTATTTATGTATTTCAATTTAATCTAAACATCGGTAATTTATTGAAACATTAATAGGTGTTTAATATTAACAATGTTTAAATCTATTTTATTGTGTTGTACTATTGTTAGTTTATTATTGCGTTTAATGAAAATAACTGTTATTCAAAGTTAAGATGTTCTAAAATTTGTTTAATTTTTATATATTCACTTATTTTAAAGATTAAAAAATATTTTTCTAACAGAAGCAAGTTAATTTTTAAAATATTAATTTAATTATATTTTAATTTATAACATTCCCTGACATTTTATATGAAATATTATTTTAGTAACTTCTATTTAAATTTAATTTAATAGAATGAAACCACTACAAAGTTATAGTATTTATAAACAACATAATTGAAGATAATTATTTATATCGTAATATTAATTGAAATTAAATTGAAATATATTGTTTTGTTCAAAGTTAAGAAATTATGAACTATGTATTAATTACAATTACCTTATATAAAATATACGCTTTTAATAAACTAAATTTATGTTTATATTTAGAAATCATTCTTCATTTTAATTTAATAGAAAATTATTTTTTCTAGCACTATTATTAGAGAAATATTTGTCAATTTAAATAAATAATTTTATTACAATATTTGAATCTTGTCCGATATTTCAAGAACAAATATCAGTACGTTTTATTAATACAACACAAGAAATTAATATATAAACTGTAACAGAAATTGTAAAATTGATTATAAATATAAACAGAATTTATGTTGAATTAAAAAATGTAATTTCTTATTTCATACATTTTTATCAATAACTCGTAATAACTTGTTTTATTTACGCGAATTATATTATAAACAATAATAAAATAGATATTATATTACATTTAATATAAACTACTATTAATTAACAGTGTTTATCTGACCTCTTCAACTTTCAAAAATGTTAGTCACGTCAGAGAAGAAATCAATCAAACCGGATTTTACACAGCAGTGAATGTAAGGAATCCCCATATACAGTGTGCGAATTGGCTAGTACATTTTACGTTGTTCAGTTACAAGAATTCGATGTAATATTGCATTTATTCGATCCTCTTTTCAATATATAAATTCGAAAATGAAGTAACATCTTTCACATCCAATTCATACGTCTAAGAAACATATCGACATAAATATATTTATATATTTTAATAACACAAATATCATTTTTGAAAACATCTAAAATGAAGTTCAATAAAATCATCGTTCTTGTTGTGTTAGTAGTTGTTGCGTTCAATGGTCAACAAGCAGCACCAATGCCTGCATGGAGTGGATGGAAAAAAATTGTAAGCATTTTAATAATTCTATATTTATGTATGTATTTTTATATTCAGTTATATATGAATATATATATATATATATATATATATATATATATATATATATTATATAAGAATTAATTTTAAAATTCTCGAATTAGAAAATATTATTTTTCAATGTTATATTAATTTTATTATAAAAGATTTTTTTTAAAAAAATACAAGTGTTTCCATTTATTTTAAATAATATCGTTTCAATACTTTAAGAAAATATTTTTTTCGACAACAAATATATTTTTTCTTTAATAACTGAACAATTATTAATTTCAATTTTATTCATTTTTTATAGGAGGCAGCTGGACAACGTGTGTTTAAAGCTTTGGAAAAAGGATTGCCTGTTGTACAAGGATACGCGGATGCTTATAAAGTATTCACATCGAATTAGAAACTAGAAAAATATGTTATATGAAACCAAATTATTTATATATATTTATTTATTATTTTATAAAACCTCACCGATATTTAATTTACTTATATTGTTAAACATTGTTGTTATAAAAACATTGTATAAATTATAAAATATATTTTTCCTATGGAATATTTTTTGTACTTGTTATTTGAAAACAATGAATAGAAAGAACAATGTAGTTTTTTTATTTTACAATTAAAGTTAGGTAATTTTTTTCAAGTATTCAATCTAACAAATCTCTGTATAAAATTTTATGCAGAATAATTTAATCAAATTACATTGACAATTGCATTAGAAAATAATAAATCTAAATATTTATGATAAACAAAATAAGTTTTCATAAAATATGAATGATTTATTAGATAAATGTGTATCATTAGTACCTTTTATATTATATCACAAACTGAGACATTATTTAACATTTTTAAACACGAAGAAGTACATAGCAGTTAAATAAATTAAATACATAATTTATTAGTAAAAAATTTGAATTTTTCATTTACTTTTAAATGTATGTGATATAATTTTTTTGCTGAATGAGATTTCTCAATCTGTTAAAATAGAGAATGTAGTAAATTTTTATAATTTTAATGTTCTACATACTAATAGGTCCACAATAAATCAACGAAAAATTATTTTTAAAGAACGTATATTACTCAATGTTATGATGGGAAAATTGTTTGATTTTACAGAAAAAAATATTTTTGGAGAATCTAGAAAAATCTTACTAAGGTAGATGAAATATAGTGCGTTAATATTTATGAAAGTATGATATTGATTCGAGAAACTAGGCTATATACTTAAATATTATGTTAAATTCTTACAATTATTAAATAGTAAAAATATTTATTTTAATTTTTTATATCATATATCCCATTTTTCAGTTTTTAAAATTTTACTTTCTGAAATAAAATGTCATCGTTTTCAAGACTAATCAAACTATATAAAATGATAAATAAGAAAATAGTTTGTAGATAGTCAAGTCGCCCTTAGTCAATATTTGAATTAAATTAGATCAATAAGGTAATTATAAAAGAAATGCTTTTAGATAAAGCCTAAACTCAAAAAATAGAAACGAAAATCAAATATATTAAGACAAGTTGAATATTTTTTTAAAAAAATGAGAAAGAAAGATAGTAAGAAAGAAATTTTAAAAAATCAAGATAATAATGTATGTGTATTATGAATCGTTATACAAACTTTTAAAAATAAAATTTTAAAACATAACTAAATAACCTAATTTCAAGAAATGTGACAAATCAGTTTTTTTTAAACAATAATTAAAAATATCAACTTTAAATTAGTAAACTATATTTATCATTATTATTAATTTTTACCTTTACTTAAAAAGTGAAGGTTTTAATTTGTTATATTTTTTACTTGTTATTATATGTTATACATTTAAACCATTTTATAGGATGTAGATTTCAAAAAATTTTTTAGTATGGAAATGAAATCTTATTTTCAAATATATATATATATATATATATATATATATATATGTGTGTGTGTGTGTGTGTGTGTGTACGTGTGTGTGTGTATGTGTATGTGTGTATGTATGAATTAGAAGAATTTTTCGTTCTTGATTTTCATTAGAATAATAAAATTTTTACATTAGATGAACACATAAATGAATGACTAATGAATTGCATTATATTGTCATAAAGTAATTACAAACAATTGATTATTTTTAGTTTATAGTTCATTTTATCAATTTTATTATTTTTATTGTTCTATTATATATAAACTTTATCTAAAAAAAAGACATAACCTTTAGCATAACTTTCCATACATCCATCATAACAAACTGTAAAAAGTCCCGTGTACGCTGTACATATATCTGTATGACGAGAATGCGGTTTTTACAATGCACGACCGAGTAATATACAATAAAAGATACGATAAACGTGAAATACTTATTTATCAGCGTAAAAAGAAGAGTTCCGACTGTATATATTTTGTACAGGATCCATGTTGATGATCATACAACAATTACTTGTTGAGTGAACAACACATCCGGATATTTTGGATACAGAATTCAAGCCATAACTTTACGATTTGAAAAATGAAGTTTAATATTATTTTCGTGTTTGCGTTGTTAGCAATTATTGCATTCAGTGGATGTCAAGCAGCACCAAACCCACGATGGAAAGGCTGGAAAAAAATTGTATGTTTATTTTATACTTTATTTAAATGCACTTGTCATTAAACTCATTTTAAAATAATATAAAATTCAATAAAGATAAAAACTAAATTGATATAATAACTAAGTAATATTATAATTATATATATATATATATATATATATGTATAATCTTCATTTATAATACAATCTTAAAATATGAAAAAAAATATTTTATGTAAATTTAGTTAATAATTTTTGTTAATTTTTTTCTGAAAATATATAATAGCCGTATGAAAAAAATATTAAGATAAAGAAAATATTTTATGTCAAATTATAATAATTATAAATAATGATAATATGACAACATATTTAATCGAGAAAATATTATATTCAAGGATTTTTTTAATAATATATAGAAATACAAGTAATTTATATAAAAAATAAAAATGATGCCATTCGATCATTTATGAAACATTTGATCAAATGTGATAAAATTTAGTAAATTTTATAAATTTCAATGGAAAATTACAGGAAAGAGCAGGACAGAGAATATTCAAAGCTGCAGAAAGAACACTTCCTGTTATTCAAGGATATTCAGATGCTTTAAAAACATTTAGATCCAGTGGTTAAATAGAAAAAAAATAAAACTGTCCACATTTATTATATCTGAAATGAGCTTATATTGGAAATATACTATTATCGCTTAAAATAAATTCAACATATATTCTGATGTATTATTAATAAAGATTTTTCAAAATTTGCAATAAAACTGAAATGAATTTCATAATTTCTTTTTGTATAAATACATTTTGTAATCATAAAATACATTCAAAAGTTCATTTCATTCATAGTTTTTTATGTATATAGCAATATCTGAATACATTTTTAAATATTATTCTAACTGATATAAATAAAAAAAGTTATAAATCTTTGAATGATTTTCTTAAAAATTCCTACAATAAATATTAAAATACTTTGATTAAATATAAATGATGAATTAAAACAAGTGGTTTAATATTTTTAATAAAATTAACTAATTAAATTAAAATAATTTATTATAATGTTAAAAAATTTCGATCAAAATTCCCATTTACAACTAATAAAATACGAATTATTAGTAACAAACAATTCACAGTATACTTTTTTTAGGAAAAAGCCGGACAAAGAATAGCACATGCAGCAGAAAAAGCAGCTCCTGTTGTTGCAGTTGCATCAGCAGTTTTGGGAAAATAATAATTTACTTATAAGAAACAACGATTGAGACTTGTAATAATAATTAAATTATTCTATTTTTAATAAATATATTTCATGCAATTGTAATTAATCATAGTGAAAATATAATATATAAAAAAATATTTTTCATACTGTGTTATTAATTCTTAAAATTTATTAATCGTAAAGAAATAAACTGACACCTAGTAAAAAAATTAAACTTAATATTTATTTAAACCTTATATATATATATATATATATATATATATATATATATATATATATATCCAGAAATACCTAAATGAATTTTTAAATATTCTTTTAACTGATAAAAAAAGTTAAATAATATATCTTTAAATGATTTTCTTAAAAATTTTCTAAAATAAATATTCAATTAATTTGATTAAATATGAACATTGAATTAGCAAATAATTTTATATTATTAATAAAATTAATATAATTTAATTGATTTAAAATAAATTACTAACTTAATAAAATTGATGATTAAAATTCCTGCTTACAACTAATAAAAAATGAGTTATTAGTAACAAATAATTTATAGTATATTTTTTTTTCAGGAAAAGGCAGGGAAAAAAGTAGCAAATGTAGCACGAAAAGCAGCTCCTGTTGTTATAGTTGCATCACATCTATTTGGAAAATAGTAATTTACTCATGAGAAGTAACGACTGATACTTGTAACATTGAACCAAATAAATCATAATTTTCAAGAATATATTTCTCAATATTGTAATTATTATAAATGAAAATATAAAAGTTTCTATTTAAAAATGTTTTTTTAATTGCGTTAACAATTCTCAAAATTTATTAATATTTATGAAACGAACTGAAATTTAATCCAAATAATTAATATTAAATTTATATAAATCCAGATATATATATGTAAGATAATATAATTTTATGAAATAGTTATCTAAACTGTATATAAATGTGTGCATGAAAATGATATTAAATTTGTATATATATATATTGTCAAAATGTTTTAATGTGAACAATAAATGTTATTAGAGCACACGATCTTATCTATCGATATTTAAGTTTAAAAAATATATAAATTTATTATCACAATTTTAAAATTACAATTTTTAATTAACGATTTTTTTACTAATTTCAAAGAAAATAATAAATTAGTAAGTATTTTTGAAATTCGATGAAATGCAATTTAATCAAATAGCAATATAGTGCAATAAAATAATTATATAAAAAGGATAAACAATTTGTGGTTAACAATAAAAGAAAATTAATCAAATAATCAACTCTGTGGTTAAATGCATTATAATCAAACTTCCACAATGAAATATTATCAAATATTGATATGTTTTCAATATAAAAGGGAACGATAAGTATATATTAATATTAATTTATATTGAAACACTGTGTTCAAAGTTCGTAAATACTTTTTAACGACTTTCGAAACTGAAAAAATGAGATTGCATATATTTATGCTACTTACAATATTCGTGGTTTGTCTTTTGAACGGATACGAAACTGCACCAAATCCAAAATGGAAAGGATGGAAGAAAATTGTAAGAATAACTTTTTGTGTTTAACATTTATTTATAAAATTTCAACAAAAATTTATGACTGAAAAATAATATTGATATATTTTTCCTTATTATGTTGTTTTATTATAATACTATTTATTAATAAAATATTAATTAGTTAATTTAAAAATATTTCTTTTTTATTATTGATTATTTGTATTTTTTATTTAACGCAAAAATATTATGTTTAATTTTTTAATATTGTATTATGTAAAACCGATCAATAAAAATAAACAAATTTATTATAATATAAAATATTTTCTATATATTTAAGTATTATAATATTTATTACCTTAATAAATTTAAATTACATCATTTTTATAAATACACGTTTATTTTAGAAACATTATGGCAAAAAAACTTTACCTTATGCGGTTGCTGGGTCAAGAGTTCTTGGAAAATGATTTTTTCAATATACGATATAGATCACTCCACAACAATTTCGATTTAATATAAACTTTAATAATGAATTTATTTTAAAAGTATAAGTCTTTTCAGGTATTTGATATAAATACATCAGCATTAATTACATAAAACATTTATTTTTTGTGTTAGTTTAATTTGTTACTTTTTCTAAAATTCTGTTTGGAAAATAAAGAAATTCAAGTAATATTAAGTGTATATTTTTTATTACATAATTGTAAATAAATGTAACTACACATATTTTCTGATGGTTCCTAAGTTTATATTTTATTTTATATAAAAAATGACCATTAAATATAAACTTATTATAAGAAACTGAACAAAAAACTTGATGTTTACTATGAGTATAAAATGATGATTAAAAGTTCACATATACATACAATTAAATATATTTCAATTATGATATTGTTTTAGAACCTTGGGTTGAGATAGAATGCACATTTTATTATACAGAAAATTTATAATTAAATGTATATTTGATTTGAGTTATTAAAAAAAATTACATTTATATTTATAAAAATTTTAGATTGATAAAAATCTTGCCTTTGCTTAAATATTTGATCAATATCATTTAACTTAAAATCATCTAACTGTTAAATTTCGATATCTTTTAATTTATGATATTGACAAAGAATCTTGAATACAAAAACATTCCTATTCAGAAACTAATGAATCATTTTATCGGAAAGGAATTCAAAAGCTTCCACCAGAATGAGAAAAATTTGTTAACATTAATGGACATTAAATTGATTATTAAATATTATATTAATAAATAGCATAACAATTGTTATTTCCTTTTACTAAAAAAAACAGATCTTTTCAGTAAACCTAATATATCAAAGTGCCTTAAACCTTTAATTATAAATATATAATATTAAATATTTTTTTTTATATCTTTTTTATATTTTTGTACATTTTTTATATTTAAAATAATTTGAAATTAATGTAGAATTAAAAAAATAGAGTTTAAAGAAATTCAGTAGTAAAATATTATTTAATTTTACTTGTATTGTGTACACATAAGGCCATTTAAATATGACACCTAGATTTGTGTTTTATTAAAAAGAAAAATTGACAAGGGTGATGTATAAGGAAACATGTGTATAGTTTCTTTTTAATAAAACACAAATCTAGTCGTCACATTTGAATGATGCTATATTTTATCACGATGATTTTAATATTTAAACATTGACAGCTGTGTACATTAAATTGCATAAGAAATTCAATTTCAATTTTTGAGTAATAATTAGAAAAATATATTTAAGAAAAAATTCACAATTGTTTCTTTTAGAAAAATATATTATGTATATTGAATAATTACATATTAAAAAAGACGACGGATTTTTTTTAAATAATAAATGTTTAATACAAATCAGTTTTATTTATTTTTATTTTACGTAAAATTTAATTAAATCAATGTTTTGATATTAAATGGGATAATAATGAATGAAATTTATACGCCTGTTATCTTTATAAAAGTATATCGGTTCACAAATCTACTTTTTCAAATTCTTCCAAAATATATATGGATTAAATTGTGTTATGTGATTTAAATTAGAAATATTCGTTTTTTGTTTACCTTCTCTTAATTTACTTCAAATTAATTACAAATAGTGTATTTAGTTATGAATATAAAATTAAACCATAAAATAGCTTATTTATGCCATGCAATTAAGATAAAAGTATAATTCTTTATTATAGTTTAATTTTGCAAAATTCTACTTTTTATAATCTTGTTATTTATATTAAAAATTGAATTATTTGATTAAAATTTTATTATATGTTAATAAATATAAAAATCTTCACGTTGTAGTTAATTTATTTATTCTATACAAAAATTACTCTTAAACAATAAACAGTCATCTATAGTGAATTGAATTATCATTTTGAGTAAAACTGAAATCCAAAAAGAAAATTGTTCTGTTAAACTTTTTTAAAAGGTAAACATTTTTTTTTGTTAAACTTAAAAAGTTAATTAATAAAATTGTATAAAACCATTTTGGTTAAATAAATTAATACATAAGTTACTGATTTCTGTAAAATATTGTTGAATTGATATTTACTTTTACTAAATAAATAAAATCCAATTTATAGAATTTTTAGCATAAAAATTTAAATATATTTAAAATTTTACGAACTTAAACAGAAATCAAAAGTTTATATTAGTATTTTTTTAGATAGAACCATCAATCAGATACCGGAAAAAATCTATAAAAAGTGATTCCCCTTGATAATAAAAATATGAATAATTGATATTTTTAAATAATAATTGATTATAATATTTATAATTTTATTTCCCATTACATATAAAAATGGACATTAAAACAGGATACCACAAATGTGGTTTTTAGATTATTTGACATTGACAGGTTATAAAGAGGTATATAAATATTTAAGTTGCGAATCACTTTAAATACAAACGACATCTACAAATTTTCAAACATAAACGTATTTTTTGGAATCAATTTAAAATATATTCTATTTAAAAAGTACAATGAAGTTTACAATTATTTTTGTGGTTAGTATTTTTGTAATTGTAAGTTTATTTGGAACACACGGTGCTCCGGAACCAAGATGGAAAGGATGGAAAAAAATAGTAAGTTTTTCTTTTCATATTTGTTGTAGAAATTTTTAATTTAGATGTAATAAAAATTTACAAATTTTACAACTTTTAAGTCATAAAATATAAAAATGCACTTAATTCTTTTGAATTGTATATTTTTATTAATGCCTTTGATCTAGAGAATATTATTCTTATTTACGTAGTAAATTTTATCTTAACAAAGAATTTTATTTTAATACACACACAATTAATCTATAGAGTATTATGAAATATTTTTATCAGTAATATATATATATATATATAAATTATTTATTAGTTTTTCCAAA
Source organism: Neoneuromus ignobilis (assembly GCA_029203775.1). Taxonomy (NCBI): domain Eukaryota; kingdom Metazoa; phylum Arthropoda; class Insecta; order Megaloptera; family Corydalidae; genus Neoneuromus; species Neoneuromus ignobilis. Next base: position 16,510,510 of record CP092094.1, on the reverse strand, counting down.
TTCCATGTCATATTTTTCACTATATAATTCACTTATTAATTAAAACATACTGTTTCATTTACATTTATTTATTTATACAATATTTATTTTTATTATTTATTTTACAGTATGGTTTTTGAAACACATGACTCTAATATATTATTTTGTTTGATTATTAAATAAAATTAATTGTAAAATACTGATAATTTTTTTTATAAAAAGTAATTCTACATTTTATAGTTTATTATTGTTTCACAATAAACAAATTTTTCATTTTTAACGAAGGTTAATATTTGATAGTTACTTTTTTCAAAAAAAGTTAAAGTAATATTATAGATGATAAAATTATTTATATGCTTTATATATTATTTATCTATTTTATGTTAATAATTGTAATTTATTTCAAAATTTAGTTATTAAAGAATTAAATCATTTTTAATCAGAGTAAAATACATTAAATACATTTTAGATAGAATAATATTTTTGGTTCAGTATTCTCCTTATATAAATTTAAGAACTATTTATTCACATTTTTTATATTATATATATATATATATATATATATATATATATATGAAAATTAAAATACTAATGAGGATATAATATATTTTTAGGAAAAAGCAGGACGTAACGTATTCAGAGCAGCACAAAAAACTCTACCAGTGATTCAAGGATACAGCGATATTTATAAAACATATAAAGGAAAATAGTTATTAAATAGTTTATATTTTTCTTTCCATGGACATAAGTTTAATTTGAATATTACATTACTTTGACAATTAACAAAATATTATTAATTTTATTTCACATTATCTGTAGTTATTAAACGCATAAGTTGTTGTAGATACTTCAAAAATTATAAAATATTTTTTTTCAATTAACCTCATATATATATATATATATATATATATATATATATATCTGTTTTTTATTTTTAATTTACATATGATATAACTTTTCAATGTTTAAACTTGAACTAATATTGTATTTTTAATTATTATTGTATTGATTCTTGTAAAGATAAAAATGTAATAAATTGATTAATATGTAAAATTAAATTTGAATTATTTTCCCATAACAAACTAGCAATATGTAAATAAATAATTACTTAATATAATTTATAAAAAACTAAATGAAAATATGAAAATCTGTTATTTGTGATTTTTTCATAGAATAAATATTTAAACGGTAATTAATCCATATATGATGATTATATGATTGATTACCATTTTAGATCGAATTTAGATAAAAGAAGTATGTCTGTTTCAGCTTTATAAAAAAATTATTTTATATACACATAACGAAAATAAATGAAATAACAAATGGAAAAATGAATCATGATTATTAAAAATTAAATTATTGTATTATTATTTCATCCAAATTAAAGCTCTACTGAAATTCAATTTTATATATATTTTTTTGAAAAATACCTTTTTGCTCTGTTTTAGACACTTAATAACTTTTTATATCATATAAATATTTTTATTTGTTATTAATATTATTGAACATTTTTATTTGATTTAGTCATGCATAATCTAAAATATTATCATTTTAACAACAAAAAATTGTCTTTCATTGAAAACCAACTTTTGTGGTAGATAATATAAGTTAATCTCTTATTAATCAACATCCTTTACATGTTATATTGTTATCGCATCATTTTTTACTTGATATAAAGATTTCATATAAATTATCATTGTAATAAAATAATTATATATTATAAACATTAATTTTTCTTAAAGAACAAAAATATCAACAGGGATAAAATTACTTCATTAGTCGATGTATTAAACAGTCATATTACAATATTATTATTTGAATTTATTTTGTAATTTATCTTCTATTCTTTATAAAAATTAAAAATATTTTTTTAAATTAAAAACAATTTATAAATACACAACGAAATTAGAATCTATTATTAAAAAAATAAAGAAATTTGTAAAATAAGATATGAGACTATTAATTATTTATTTTAACAGTCTTTCATAAAAATGCCATAATTGTACATCAAATAAATATATCTAAATACAAACATAATTTTTATTAAGAACTTATTGGACTTGTAATCTTTTTTGAAATTATCTTTATTGATATTTGAACAAAATGAATAATTTTAGACTAGCTTTAGAAAAACGAGGCTAAAAAGAATATAAATTTTAGTCAGAATGTTATGTTAAACATTTATATTTGGTTATTAGAAAAAGTCGTATATCTATTTGGAATAGAAAATATTTTTAAAATATTATATAAATTTAAGCAAGAAAAAATAAAATGAAACTAGGTTACTGTATTATAATATTGCTAATTGTTACTACAGTTTTCATGAAAACTGTTGAATCTGCACCAGAACCTAAAAAGAAAGGATGGGAAAAGTTTGTATGTAAATATTTTATTAAAATTAATAATATATTATATTATATATATATATATATGTATAATTTTTTTTAGAAAAAAATTGGGAAAAATATATTCAAACATATAAAAAAGATAACTCCTGTCATAATGAAAACCGTAGCAATACAAGGATGAAATTTATCAAGACATAAATTCAAATATTTAATATAAATTTTGGTTAATATAACTATTTATTAGATGAAAATTATGTAACAAAGTATGTAATAAAATAAAAAATAAATATTTTCTTTTCAACGTATTTTTAGTTATTTTTTTATTAATTTAGCAAAAAATAATTTAATTTTGAGAAAATATCATATAGTAATTTATTTTATGTTACTGATTTCATTAAATTGTAAATAAAAAAGACGTGTTGACTGAAAGATCACATAAAAATAAATTCATATGTTTTGTATAAAAATGTGTATTAAATAACTATAAAAAATACTTGAAATAGTAACGAAGAATTCAAATAAACGGAAACACATACCTTATAATAACCATTAAACCGCATCAAAACAAGAAACATAATTATCATACTTCAGGAAATGAAATCATTTTTCTTGTACAATTATAGGATAGCCCAAATGAGACTGAACGATTTAGATATATATTTACTTGTTAACTATCATTTACTATTCTTTACTATCCTTCAGTTTTATTTGGACTATCCTGTATTATCTATTTTATCATCTTGGAATAATATAAAAACATTTAAATATAAATAAATACTTTATTATGTTTCTGATGTGGCATGTGAATATATAAATAAGAGAAAATAGGTGAATTAAGATAATAACGATATGTTTTCCAAATATTTTATTTTAATTATTGTACTGTGTTTGGTGACATCGCATGTTTTCTGTAGAAGTTTTGGGGAATATATTGAACCAATTGAAGAAGAATCGTGGATGGTAATTAAATATATATATATATATATATATGTGTGTGTGTGTGTGTGTGTGTGTGTGTTTGAATATTAAAATTCTTATAATTTATTTTCGACACAAATAAATGATCTTTATTATTACAGAAATTATTTATATGAAAACATAAGTAATATAAAACATATTACAATTAGTAATATTTGAATATTCAAACGATTTAACATGTTAAATAATAATACTAATAAAATTTAAAAAACATTATAATCATTACTTTCCAGTAAATGTTATATTAAATAAAATATAACATTTCACTTATATAAAATAAAACTAGAATTTATAATTATACCTTGTTTTCAAAATACTGAATTTTAATTAGTTTGTTTTTTTTTAAAAAAAACATGATCATAAGAATAATAACTTTATGTTATTTAACGTTATATATAATTATTATATTTATGCTGTAACTAATAGTAAATAATTAATTTGTTCATATCTTAGTATATAATGTTGTTTTTATGAATAATATATTTAATTATTCGTTTTTATACAGCGACGTCAATTATCAAGATTAGGAAATACTGCAGGAAAAGTCGGAAATGCAATCGGTTATGCTACGTATGGAGTGAGTACAACTGCAGAGAAAATATGTGAATTAGTCAAAAAAATTATGCCTATTCTAGCTGCCATCTGTCATGTAGGACAGTTTAAATTTTGTGCTTCTGATACTTATGATCCGAATTTTGTTCCATCGAAACAATATGGAATGGAAGTTGATTAAATATTTTGATATCTACTGATAGAATTTTAAAATCAGTAGAAGAAAAATAAAATATTTATGTTTTGAATCAGTATAATGAGATATTTTTAATCAGTGTATATAATAACTTCTCTTTTTTATAATAAACTTTAAGTGTTATATTAAAAATAAGATTCTTAATAAAATTTAAAAAACTAAAAAAATGAAACACTTAAGATGATTGCATTATAAATGAATATATAAATAAAAATAATATAATTGTTTAAAATTTTAACAGTTAATATAAATATAAAAAAAGAAAATATTAAATTTTGAAATTTAAGAATTTAGAAAATTATGGATAAAAATATTTTAACAATTCAAGTATTCTCTTTAAAATTACATTCTTTTTCATGATGCTATAAAATATTTATACAAATATTTATTATCTTTAAAAAAAATTCATGATGTTTATAGATAGTTAAATAGTTTAAATGTTCTATTTTCGAATTAATTTATAATATAAAGAATTTCATTATAAAAATAAATTAAAAATTCAAATCGAATACTTATTGATATATTTCAACATCAAACACAATTAATTTAAATATTCAACAATAATTTATATATTAATGAATTTATTACTGAAGTATAATCAAAGTTTAATAGATTTTTTGTACTTGATTGATTTTAATTTGAAGTTAAAAATATTAATGAATAAAAATAAATTTTAGAACAATTCAATTGAATTTAATTAAATCCAAAAATTCATTTTTGATTCTATTAATATTTGAGAAGAAAACTGGTCATGAATAAGAATTGTTATTTAAAAAAATATTTATATCAACTTATATTTAATTAGATATTAATTAATGAAATTTAAAAAAATATTGATTCTTTCTTGATATTATATTGTTTTTTTTTATTTTTAAGCTGGAGTTATATATAATATATCTAACTAAAAAAATTAGAATATAAATAAAGGATTTGAAATGTATTAATAATACCAATATGAAATCAAGAAAATATTTTATATATTAAATATTAATAATAATTCTATCACAGATAAATGAATTTAAGCAAAAATGTGAATAACAAATAATTATTAATTACTTTAATAAATATTTATTTTAAAATATTATAATAAATAATTCATTTTTGTTTATATCTTAAAATATTTAGTTTTTAAAAATATTTTTATATTTCAATAATTTAAACCTAAAATAGTTTTAATATTAGACCACATTTATATTTTCATTTTACTTCATTTATGCATAATATTGAACATATTTTTTATATTTCAAATAACAATGGATGTTTTTAAAACAGTTAATAATATATTCTTATAATATATATCCCTTGAATTTTTTTTTAATCCCCTATATCATTTTAATACTATTATCAAACATCCATATATATGTGTGTGTGTGTGTGTGTGTGTGTGTGTACATAGAGAATATTTAATATTTATTGTCTTTTTTATTTTTTGAATTTCTATCAAAAACAACCATGCCATCTCCTATAATTATGTCCATGTGTTCCGAACACACATCGTTACTTCACACTTCCCTAACAGATTTCCGGCATGAGTGCAAAGTTAAAAGTGTCCGAAAGGATGAGAAAATAGTTTTATTGAAAACATGTTGGAAATTCGTCCGTCTAGACCGTTAGCAAGCAGTAGTGGCTACAGTAGACCATGTGCACTCTCACTTCAGTAACTATGTATAATTGATGCTCTTGCCGAATCAGCTCACTAAAAGCTAATTACATATCGGATACGAAAAGCTACCGTAACTGAATCGTGTGCTCTATCTAAAATTAAACGTTGTTAATTTGAAGCTAACGCCATTAGATCTAATCAGAGCATTAGGTTTTATTCGTGCTTACTTGAAACTAAACACGATTTATTTCAGTACAGATGAAAATTCGGTTTTGTGATTCGTAGAAAATATTTTTCTATAATATTCATTAAAATATTACTTTCGTACAATTATTAGTACGTTTTTATATTATCAAATATTTTAATAGTAGCATAATTATATATTAAACAAATTACAATTTAAATATCATCTTAGCTAGTTTATTTTTAAAAAAATATTTTTGATAATTTATTTCAAAATTTATAATATTGTCCTGTTATAACATATAAAATTCAATGATTTTTAATTAAAAACATTGTGATTTTAAAATAAATGTTTTTTAACGAAATCGCAATATATTTCATTTTTTAGTTCATCTATTATTAATTTTCTACTTTCTTTCATTTAAAATTTAATCTTAGATTTATATATATATATATATATATATATATATATATATGTATGTATGTACATGTATTTGTTATTAATTAACTTAGCTTTCTATAGTCAACCTTTATAAATAGAGAGCTAAAAATTCTCAAGTTAACAAGGGCCGTGTCATATCTCGAATCATTCCATGCGGAAAAATCGAAAGATCGTCGGATAAATGGAGACGCTGAGTACGCGTGTACATGTTCGCAAACACATACACGTGCATATGTATGTGCGTGTGTGTGTGTGTATGTATTTGGAAAATAGAAAGAGATTCATGATTCTGTTGTATACGAAATCTGTACGAAGGTCACATACACAATTGACACAAAAAACGAGAAAAGAATGGGGTTTGATTGAATTGCATCCGAATGTTTCCACACGTTTTAACACATTGTTGTCTGTTGATGCCGCGTTTCGTGTTAGCTGACGGCTCTTTAAATACGTGATCGACATTATATTTACAACGCGCGTAATTTCGAAAGCGGTCCTGGTTACACCAATGCACACGGAATGTTATTGTCGTTGATCCTTAGATATTTTTCAATTATTACGTATTTATTCAAATAGAATCGTCCAAGTGAGATTTATTTCTCTTTCACTGAATTTATTCCGGTATTTATAAGGAAGGAATATCTCTAATAATAGACTATATATGAACACGTATATCAAAAAGATATAGAAATTTTTCTTAGATATATTAATTTTAATACGACAAATGAATCGATATTAAAATAAATTTCCCTTACTATTTATCTGTGTATATATTTATTTATTTATTTACAATGAATTATCGCTTGATTGAAATTTTCGAACCTTAAAAGTACACATTTTAATCTCATAACTCTTATTTCAACATATGGTATCACTAAATCTAATTATGTTTAGTAATTTTTATATACAATCAGTTGTTGTTATTTGTGTTTAAATAAGAGTGTTATTCAGTGCGATAAAATTGATATTTTTGATAAGTATATTAATTTTTATAACCTCATCATAATATTAACTTCAATAATCATAAAAATAACAGTCAATTAAATCCACGCGGTATTTAAAAATTTAGCAAACACAAAATTGAGGGAATTGGCACGTATACCAATATATACAGTATATAGTATTTTATAACATTATTTTGAGTAATCTATTTATCAAATAAAAGAAATACTATTAAAAACACGTGGTATTAAAAAAATTTATCGAAACCTATAACAGTTTTGAGATTATCTGTTGTTTTATTTGTAATAAATTCTCACAATAATTACGAATTCTTTGTTCTCAGGTGTCATTTTGAAGATTTATTGAATTTTATGTAGTGTTATAAAATTATCAATTATCTATAAATAGTATCTAAATAGATGCTATTTATTGCAGTTATATTAAAGTATTTAATTAGTATATAAGTATTTGTGAGTATTTCCTTTAATTGTTTAATTTTTAAAATATTGATCTAATTGTATATTATATATTATACAATAGTAATTAAAAATTAAGATGGTAAAGTCTATTGCGCAAAAATTTTACTTATCAAAAACCAATTGTATTGTTTATACCTACTCAGTTACCACCGGAGGAAGTAGTGGAAATCGAAGAAATTCCAAACGAAAACGAATAAATTTTCATAATTCATAATTTTATAAAAGTTTTAATTTGAAAATGAATATTAATCTTACTTAACACATTGTATACGGACAACGTCTCGACGTCTTTTGCATACTATTACTACAGCGTGAAAGACATCATCGAGACGCGTTGTCCGCATACGATGTGTTAATATGAAATAATTGTAAAAATTTAATTTATTTAAAACATTGATCATTTTTTACTTAAATTTTTATCCCGTGTATTTACCGCTTCTCTTCCTACTACATTTCTTCATTTTGTTACTTGCTTTATTCTGAAGAATTTGTTCATCTACGAGTTTTAGGCATACGCTTGTCCGTGTACCTTTTGATTACTTTATTGAAAAGAAGTTTCACTTCTGGCATGTGTATATGAGTACACATATCCTTTTTGTTTACAAATTTGTATTATTTAGGTAATTACTAATCATTTCAGTTATCAATAGATATGAAAGAAAATATAACAACTATAAATTAAACTGTATAACGACCTGATTTCTAAAAGTGAAATTATAGATGAATAGACTCTCTAAAGAATAATATTTTTATTATTTTATATTTCAAAAAAAAACCAGTGAATATAAATGTCTATAACAAATATAAATTATTAGTTAATTTCTTTATTTATTTAATAAACATATAAGTTTATATACAGTTATTCCCTCAATAATATTTACTGAAATAATTACAACACATTTACATTTTTCCGACTCTTCATATAAACTTCAAATAAAAACACACACCCATACCGTTGCTAATTTTTATTATCGACCAAAAAATAACAGCGGACATTAAAACGTCGCCGACGTATCGATGAAATAAATAAATAAAAAAATCAAAATCACCCGCACGTCAGTGATATTATCTACTGTATATGAATAAAATGATGTGATACGACGACCGTTAGTGCTGCACATCCCCCAAAAGGGGTTTTTTGTTTTTGCATATTTAGTGGTTTTCAATTACTGTCTAAATATCCGTACAATAAACGTCAAACATGTGGCACACTTCATTACAGTCCGTAGTAGTTCGGTGCATTATTTTTGGGAAGCAGAAATTTTATACCATTAATAAATGATGTTTAAAAAATAAATACATTATATATATATATATAAAATGTATGTATAAATGAAAATCCGATTTTTTACCTAATTTTTTAAATTATCTAAATAATTATATTTAAATAAAAATTTGATAAAATAATTTTTTGTAACTATATTATTCGATGTTAAATTAATTTCTTAATTTTTCATTTTTATAAAAGTATTAGAAAATTTACAAAATAAAAATATATAGTGAAATAAAAATAAGCCAATATATTATTAAAAAATAAAATAGTTTAAATTACACTTGCTATAAATTCTTGCTACTTATGTAACCCGTAATTATATGAAAAAAACATTATCAGTTGAATATATTTTTATACAAATTATCAAGAATTTCAATTCCAATACTCTTGGGAATTTAATCAACCAAATCCAATTTGAGATTTCGATACAGGTGATTAAACAGATACTATTTTTTTAATAAAATAAAATTACAAACAAATTATATTTAATCATATTTACCAGATAATATCAAAAGATTTAAGTATTATAAAATCTATTTCATTCTAAATTTCTTGTATTTACAAATAAAGTGAACAATAAATGAGTATTAAACATTTTTATAAAATTTTATAGAGCTAGATTGAATAATTTATGTAAAAAATAACTTTAATACAAAATTAATCATTTTTTTAATAAATTGTAGGAATAATATAAATTTTAATTATTTATTTCATTTAATGAAACACGTAATTTGTTAATAATTTATATTGATTTTTTTGAGAAAACGTACTAAATTTTCTAATAATCACTTTTCATTGAAATATATTCAGTTGAATCAACATCAGTTTTAATAATATTTAAGATAAGCTATAATAAGAATTAAATTAAAGAAATATGTTTTAATAAAATAAAGTATATTTTTTTATTATTAATGTAATTAATTGAATAACTCACTGTATGTCTAAATCATTTTTATATATTAATTAAAATATCTAAGCAAGTTACTAATGAAACCAAAACTATACTAAATTACTAAATGAGTATTCATAAGTGAATCAAAGTAATGGGAGAAATTTACGATATTTTTTTGGAAGAAATGAAATATGTTTACATTTTCAAAAGAAAATTATGTCTTTTAACCTATGCCATAACTTCGTGTGCAGACTAATTTTCAGCTTTATTCTGTACATATTTTCTGTTTTATTATTCGTTCTCTTATGTAACTGTATATTTTTTTCATTTAAAATTTATGCGAAGCAAGAATTTTTCGTTAAAGAAAACCTGCAATATTCACGTACGAAACCAAAAACAACAATGAACGTACGACAGAACATAAATCATCCGCTTCGGCCGTTTGTTTAAAAAATTGTTATGCATTCGTTGATTCTGTACGTGTACTACATAACCAACGACTCAGTTCAAATATTCATTCTGTGCTTTTATCTTAATACCGCTTCAAATGAATCCTGAACCATATTTTGCACATTAATTTCGTAGGACCCGAAACAGGCATATTGAGTTTCATATATGGAAATGGCGCGTCATCAGTTGTGCAAGCGTCCGTCACACGTTGATGCTGTTGTCTCCTGTATTCGCTTCGAAATGATGCCATACACGCACGGCGTCGAACATTAACTGTTTTTCTAGTACACTAAATTTCAGAAATTGTTATTAACATTCTTTTAATTTTTTTACGTCTGATATATAAACAAAATCGACAAAGTTATGAATTATAAAGTACTCAGAGTACTTATCATTTTTAAAGCAAATGAAATGAGTAAAGTAATTTATAAGATATTCTCAAGTCTTACTTTATTGCTAATTATATATAAGTGTCTCATGAGACGCGCACATTCATCATCGCTCAAAAAACATCTTCGCTCACTCAAAAAAGATTAGTTTAATTTAAAAATTAAATTGTGCGTTCCTAATAAAATACCCTATATAAAACAAATTTATAAAATACAAATAATAATAAATTATTATTTTAATAATCATTTATAAATAATTTTAAAAGTTTTTTCTGAATATTTTAATAAATAATATTCATCAAGTATTTCGAAACTAAATTATAAATCTTTTCATTAAAATATATTTTCCAAAATTACTAATTAAAACTGTATATAAATACAATTTTTTTATTTTTAATTAAATATTTTTTTTAAATAACATAACTTATTCATGAACTGTATACTTTCGTTGATATAAAATAATAATTTCAAAAAATATTTATCTAACACCTATTATTTATACAACTCAATTAACTTAATAAATTATATTCTTTTGAAGAAAATGTTTATGAAATGATTGATATTATTTTTAAAATATAATTTATCTAAAAAATATTTTACAAATTATTCAAGTGTTTAAATAAAATATTTTTTTTCTATAAAGAAATAAAAAATTAAAAAAGTAATATATAAATTGTGTTGTGTATTAAATTAATCAATTTAACTTAAATATTTACATATCGTTCTTTGGATAATTGTATTATTTCCTATTTTATTTATTTCTTAATTATTGTATATTGATATAATTAAAAAAAATAATTTGAAAATTAAATTTATATAATACATTAAAATTAAGATAATTTAAAAAATGAAATATATTATAAAAATAATTTTGGTAGATAACATTTGGTGTTTATTTATTAAATGATAGATTAAATTTATATTACTATTTTCTTTATTTTTTTAAAAAAATATTAAAATATAATAAATGAAATTTGAATTTCTATATAAGCACATTAATGAGTTGTCTTCAAAAGTAATCATCAATAATTTAGAACAAATGACAGAATGTTAACATAACTAAGTTTTAAGTCAAGCCATTAAATACCCTATTAATTTGTTATTAAAACAACTTAGTAGATATATACAATATTATCCATCGACCATAAACATATTCAATCCAATATTCAAATCCGTTGAAAACATACCAGTTCACTGTCATCCGTTCAACCGACGAAACGTCTTGTAATCCGTCCGATCGAATCAGATTATATCAATTTGCTACTGTCAAAGCTTTCGGAAACTTATCAAGAACTAATCAAACTCTCATCTCAAACATAAGAACATATGCATAAATATATACAATGGCTGCTAAGTTAACCGTAACAGATTGACAACATTTATTACATAATAGATGTATATGAATAAATATATATATATATATATATATATATATAAACATGACTAAATAAATGAGCAGAATATGTATAGTGGCTGTCGAATTTGTAATCAGTCACTCGGTTTGCTTGTGGCATGTGTCTCTGATCTGCATGTGACATCTTGTAAACAAAGCACAACATTATACATACAAACATATATATAATATATATATATATATATATATATATATATATATATAGAGAGAGAGAGAGAGAGAGAGAGAAAATTATTTCATATATGTATAATAGTGTTTTGGTACAGTGACAATAACTCTTTGTACAAATTGTGTCCTGGCTAAATGGGAAATGTGTGTTTAACTTAATAATGTGGAAATTTCATGCAAGATTAAGGTTTTTGACATTAAAATCAATCATGCTCTTACTATTGAATAAATAAAATAGAATTTCTATTTATGAATACATATATAAATAATATAATTTCAATACATTTGATTTACAATTAAATATTGTTATAGTTTTTAATTCTTTGAAAAACATGGAATATATTTCCCTAATATCCAATGTTATTTTCATGTTCTTATAACTATAAGATGTGTTCTATTATTTGTTTTATATAGTTAAGTTTGGTTTTCTTTTTCGTAATTTTTTCTTTCAATATACTTTTAAGTAGTATCTTAGTATATATTGTATTAATTTTACTCTTCTTTAATCTTTTCTACATTTATTTTCATTTTTTTTTAACACTTTCTCATTCGATACCTTGTTTCCCCATTTAATAATGCACAATCTTCTATAACACCATTCTTCAAATTCTTCTAAATTTTTCTTTTTTTCTGCTGTAATTTTGTTTGTTAAACATTCATACCAAGCTAAATTTCACTCAAAAATTTTGATCAATTTTTTTTGTATCCAGGTTGATATTTTCAGATGTAAACAGTCGTTTTTCATACTGAAAACTCTTTTTAATTTCATTATCTTTTACTTATGTGTTATTTTATATTTATTATATATGTTAACTTGTAGAATTTGCCATAATTTTCTCTTTGTTACTTCTGACATTTTCATGATGTCGCTATGACAAAGAGTATTTTGTAATTTATTTCCTAATAATACTATATAGTCTCTAAATCTTAACATATCTAATTTCATTCCGTTAATTTTAACCCCTCCTTGCATTTTTTTCTCTAATATTATCAATAACGTTTTATATAAACAAGTTAAATAATATGAATTCCTTCTTAATACTCTCTTCCGTTTTTAATTACAACCATTATCTTATTATTAGTCTTCAAATGAACTTTTTATCTACATATTCCATTATTACCTATTTTTATGTAAAGAAAAGCAGACACTATCAAATTCTCTTTCAATATTTATTAAAGTTATTTGTGTTATAAAATTTTTTTTAAATATTGTGCTTTAAAAATTTTTGTATTTGTGTTCTAAAGTTTTTTTAAATTAATTTATATTAATTATTGCAATTTGTATGTTATTAGATGTAAAAAAAAAATTCTATTTTTATAATATTTTTTTCATACTTTAACATATTATCAGTTTAGATATTATTTTTTAACTTAATTATTTTTATTTATTTCATATACACGTACATACATACATACATACATATATATATATATATATATATATATATATATATGTATATAAAGGAGGATCATCCAAATGTGATGTCTAGATTTGTGTTTGATTAAAAAGAAACATGTATATAGTTTCTTTTGTTTCTTTTAATAAAACATAAATCTAGGCGTCGCATTTGGATGACCTATATATATATATATATATATATATATATATATATATATATATATATATATATATATATATATATATATATATATACACATTTATGTAAAATACTACTTCAAACAAACATGTCAACGACCGTTTATTCGCTCTATTTAATTTCGTAAGACCATTTGCATGATATATAGAGCTTCTTATTCTTACATACAACGTATCTCATTTTATCTTTTGACGTACAAGTTTTACAATAGAAAGAACACCTACTTTAAATTTAATCAGAGTCTTGGAAAACAGTATAAAGTAATCTTGTAAAAATGTTTTCTTTATACGTGTCTTTTTTATCCTCTTTTTTAGCATGGACGATATATATTTTACAAAATTTTGAAGAATATATATATATATAGTTCAATTTTGTATTTTAATTATTTAAAATATAATTTCTTCAATCTTTAAAAACAAGGAAGTTCATTATTTTTAAAAATATAGTCAAAAATATAATAATTTTACAATAATATGATTCATTATTTTATACTTAATTGATTTTTTTTTATTTTCGATTTTAAATAAAAATCATTAGGGTTTTATTATAGTTTGAAATATTACATTTCTCTTTCAAACTTAGTGCATAATTACTTAGTATAATTAATTTAAACTTTTCATTTTTAATTCTATAGGATATTAATTTAAATAAAAAGAATATATTTAAACAAATAAAAAATTAAGTTAAGTTTTATAATTAAATAATTACGATATTAGAAACATCGATTAACAATTTTTGGAAAATTTAACAGAATCACTCCTAGAAAATTACATAAAATGATTGGAATTAAAAGTGAATCATAATTTTTTAACAAATTAAAAATCTTTCATGGTTAGAAAAAAATTTTTTTCATCATTATTGTGTATTTACTTCTAAGTCCTTATTTATGAAAAATTAATTTTATTTAAAATATTGTGGATAGATTTAAATTACAATTTTTGTTTGATTTTTATTAATTTTTAATGTTTATATTTAAAAAGAATTTACAAAAATTCTCTTGAACTAACATAATGAAAACACAAAATGTAAATAGCAAACGCTTTATTTTAAATACTCAAATATATATAAGAAGTTATTTTGAAAATGAATTCATTTTTCATAAAAAATCAGAGTGGCATTTTATTAAATCTTAAAATATAACTTGATTGTAATAATTCCTATATCATGAAGAGCATTTGAATAAAATAAATACTTTCGAATAACACATAGAGAATCCGCAAGCAGAAACTAATAAACAATTTGTCTATCTCATCACGATCAGAAGAACATTTTAATTCGTATTTTGTAACGACGTTCTGTACAGACCGCGTTCGTACAAATCGAGTGTTCAACGTCAATAATCGGTTGTGTGGAATATAACATTCGTTTGTGTCACTGCAATCAGCAGGAGACGTATAAACCATGAACGTTCACGCGTAATTAAAATATTTTAATGAGTTCTGCAATGGCAGACATCTGCTTGCAGTTACAGGAACAACAAAATTTGCAAGGAACGAATTGTTTACGTGAAGGTTAAAGGTAGACTTTATATATATATATATATATATATATATATATTAAATGCATTTAAAATGAATTTTTCACAATTTTATTTCTTTTATTCGAAATTATTAAATTAAATATTAAGAATGTATAGAATTTGAAAAAGAAGAACTGGTATTACCGAACTGAATTTTAAATTAAATTCGGAACAATCAAAATACCACATTTAAAAAAAGTCAATAAAATATAGACTTTTATTGATTATTTAAAATTTCAATACACGGTTTTAAAAAACAATTATATCATATAATCATCATAGAATACGATTTCTTTTTTTAATTACCTCGTTTAATTTTTACCGTTTTCACTTCCAAAAGTAGCGAAAATATGCATATAAAAAAATTCTCTTCATTTCAAATTTGTCTTCACATATCCGAAAACTTCAAAGAAAAACCTTTACGTACACTATTATAATATTTCCACGCTGTCGGAATATTCAATTTCACCTGACTGGTGGTCCTTTAACTCGTATCGAAAAACCATTACAAAAACAACGAACGGACGTACGAAGGGAAAATAAAATCATTATAAGTAGAAAATAAGGGTCGTCGCGGCACAGCGGCAACGACATCCGCGTCGTCTCACCCTTAACGTTCGACCATTGCAAAAAGCATTATAATAAAGTTAGGATATCGAAGCCCGGCGGCTAGACAGTCAGTCGGCCACATGGACCATCAAAGGCATTCAACAACATTCACACACACACAGTACTAGTCCTTAAAAAAGCGACACCGGTCAAACAAAGTGACTTCATTATACCGGACATTTCCACGATGGAAAACTGTGCATAATTTTCTTTTGTGCTTCCGTAGGGTGTGATATGCAATAGAAATTTTTGCGCCTTTATATACATACATACATATATATATATATATATATATATATATATATATATATATATAATGAAAATGAAATGTATTATTCTAATTAAATTTTAATTTATTTTTCAATATTATTTAAATATAGACTATAAAAAATATATTTCTATATTTTCTATTTCTAATTAAGTTTGTTAACAACTAATACTATTTTTTTTATTTGTAACAAATTTGACTTTTTTCATGACCATTTAAAAACCTATAACTTCAAATTGAAATTTTTGAAATTATTATTGAATTTATATTCTGGACTAAATTTATACCTACGGTTAAAAATTACATTACCAAAAATTAATCTCAATTTTATAATAGATAAACACCATTTCAATTCCAAATAAAAATAAATAAATTTAATTTATTATAATAAAAACAAATATTATAAAACATATAATTAATTTCATATTGTACAATAAATTTTAATATTTTTTATATATTTTAATTTATATATTTATATATATATGATGTTGATTGAAAACATTTTGAAATGATACTGAATATAAATTAATAATAAATTTCTATTGAAAATGAAAATAATAATTCAAAAAAAATATTATAGGATTGCCAGTAAAAAATTCTGAAAAAATCTAAGTAAAATACATATAAGGAAGTTGAAATCATAATTGAAGATCGAAAGATGGAATAAAAACTGTTGAATTATCGATGAGGGCAAAAATGTGTACAAGGAAACTAAAATATTTGCAGAAAAAAAATAATAGTGAAATTAAAATATTCAATTTAGTCGATAATTACAATTACACATAACAGAGTAATTCTCTCAAGTCATTATTAATTATTTTACTCTTTTGATCTAATAAATACATGTGTGTTCATGCATAGATAAAAATTTCCATAAATAACAATAGCATTTAAACTGAAAATTCAGTACAGGAATAGCACTAAAATTGTTATCCAATTGAGATAAAAATCACATGCAAAAACTTAAAAAGAAAAAATAAAGCATATAAATATATAAAGGTACATCTTCGGAGACCGTATTTTACATATATCAAACGAAGAGAGTAAAATGAAAAAAAACTTTTTCAAAAAGCATCGTATATCAAATTTAACAGCACTCATACATGGTTCTAGATAGCACGTATCCCTGTGTCAATGTTGCACTTTCATCGGCCTCGTTTCTTGTTTCTTTCTGCGACGACATCGACTGTAGACACCTCGAGTGTTGCACAGAAAGCTCTCAAATTAAGCGCGTGCAAACGTCGTCGCCGTCGGTCTCGTTTCCTAGGTAAAACGACCGACGCGTCGTCGTTCAAAAAGCACATCGCGTATATTTTTATTTCACTTTTTGATACACAAATCACACAGCTCGCACGTTTGGGGATTTTTTTCTCTCCACTACCCGTACGCCAGTCTTTGAAATGCCAGGGTTACGGTCACTGACACTCGACAACCGTATGTGTCTGTTTTGTTTTATTTGCATGCGACACTAAATTTATACTATATGGTTTATGTGGTTCATACCTACTTATATATATATATATATTTATTTTGTGTGTGTGTAATAGACTGATTCCGTGTAACAATGTGTATGTATAAATTTATGTAACGTCTGAGATTTATTGCAAAATATATTACGCCGCTTTTTTAATTGCTGTTCTGTTGATACGTAAATGTATTTATGGAGATTTTTTATAAGCTGATAAATATATTTGTTTTTATTTTAGTTGAGACAATTGTAAACTCTGGTCGTACTTTTATATGCATGGCGTATTAATTTTAAATTACTTTTTGCTTTATGTGAAAAAAAGTTATTACGATTAAATAAATAATTGAAATAATTTCATGAAATGCAAAGAATTTCTTGATAAATTTTATTTAATTTAAATATATAAAGAAATTTTACATAATAACATTCCTAAAATTATTTTTTTATTAATGTGTAAATTTATTAAAATAAATTTCAGTGAAGTTAATAAACTATGTAGAATAAATAAAAACATCTAATCTATAAACATGAGATCGAAGTTTTTTTTATTAATTTTATTAAAAATTTATATTATTGCCATGTATATTTATAAATCACAATTAATATTGTAATAATTTTATTAATAATTAAATTGTTTTCTTTTTTTTAAAAAAAATCTAAGTTTTAATTAGGATTATATTTAATCAGCGCAATAACATTTTAATAAAGAAATTGATTACACACATATGCATGTATATATATACATATATATATATATATATATATATATATATATATATATATATATACATAAATAGAAAATGTTTCAATAATTTCTACAAAAACAGATATCTCTGAAAATATTTTTCAGGAAATTATTATTTATAAATATTATTTAAGAAATATGAATTATTGTATTGTAGTACAATTCTGTTAAACACTAGAAAATATCAAATAAATATTGAAAACAATGATTTTAATAAAAACACTTATTTGAAGAAAAATGATTTTAAATTAAAAAACATATGTGTTTACAATAGTTTATCTAGATAAGAAACAATTCGACAAATGGAATTATATTACTTAATGCTTTTTCAAACATTTACTAGAAGGCAAATGCGTGCCTAAATTTATTTCATTTTCAAAATATTTTTTTTAAAATGATGTATAGTTATTGTATTTCAATATATGTTTAGTAAGTGATTAAATTGGAATTCAGATATTATTATCTAAATATACATGAAGAACACGTACATACTTTATATATTATATGAAACTTCAATAAAGTACACATCACTGTAAACTTATTACCACTAAACTGACATTTTTTTCGAATATTGAAGAACGGGTGTATATCGCACAAATAAATTTACATTCCGTGTAGTAAATTACACTTCCGCGTCGCACTAAGTACTACAATCTCTTAATATAGGACACGAGGACTGCACTACTGTATGTACTATATAATATACATCGACTAGAGAATGTATATAACACCCCAGTGCTCTACTTTCTGTTAAGCATGTTGCTGTTCCTGTCGTTGCATCCAGTTGCATTATATAGACTGCAACGTTGCATCAGTGCAGTAAATACTAGTGTGGGTGACCCACTTTTATTACATCATTGCATACATCGATATTAGACTTATTTTAATTCCTTGTCTCATTTTCATTTTGTCTTTTTTTATTTTCTATCATTTATAATAGTTTCTTTATATCTACTTATAAATATTGATAGATACATATATGTATGAATATATATATATATATATATATATATATATATATATATATATATATACATATGTATGTGTGTATTTAAAAGAAACCCATTAAATGTACTAAACACTGTTTTTTTATTTATTGAAATAATTCAATTAACATGCTAATTTTTGAAATTTTTACTAGAATAAAAATTGAAAACAGAATATTTATTAAATTCTATTTTTTTCTACTAAAAAAATTAGAATTTATTCCTCAGTTTAATATAAACGCATATACTATTATTATTTATTTGATTTTGATTTTTTATTTCTATTTAATTTCTACACTTCAAGATAATTTTTCAATATTCATATAAGTATTATTGAAAATATATTTACTGAACTACTTAGTTGAACTTTAAAATTGTTTAAATTGTTTATAATAAAAGATCATAAGTTCGTATAATATATTGTTTTGAATTTTTACTTCCTTAATATTCTGTATTAAAATTAATAATACTAATAATCGACAAATATTAAAAATTATTTTATATTAGCATTCTATTTATCATTTATATCAAAAATAGTCTAATATCGAACAATTGTTTTCATACAGAAATATTCCTTTTAAAAAATACATATTCACTATAACTTTCCTCACATTATATGCAATCACTTTTAATAAAATTTTAAATATTCTTTTTAAAAAAGTAAATAATATATATAAACAATTTCATAAATAATATTAAAATAAATAAATAATATTATTACTTATAATGTGACGTTGATTATTTTCTTAATTTAAAAAATCTATATATAAATTAAATTAATTATAATTTAAAAATGTTGATTATAAATATATATAAATATACATATATATAATAAAATAAAATTTCAATAATCTTCTTAAACGATTGACTGCAATTACTTAACATGTACCCCGTTCGAATAATATCGCGTGGTGGAAATTAAAAAAGAGAGTAAACGAAACGTTCTCGCATATCAATTAGTGGAATTAAACCGCAGCGGATACGGAAGCATGGAACAAAATCTCTGACCCTTTTCGAATATTTTAAAATGACTTGTCATAAGACACCGAAACCACACGCATTGACTGAACAAAGATGAACAGGATTGAGCGAGGCCATTAGACAAATTGCTTATATTAAATTTCATCAAACAGCAAGACAATCAATTAAATCAAATTATAAAGTAACGACCACACAGTCATTAATGCAAATTTATCCGGGTGACTTTATATATATATATATATATATATATATATATATACATGTGTGTGTTTGTGTGTATAATATAAAATGTAGATTATTTGCATATATAATTTTTTAAATGAAATAAATTAACAATGTATACTTTAAAATTGTAAAATATTTTTTCAAAAATAAAACAGTGGTATTTAAAAAATAATTATTGTAATACTGTTCTTGTATAAAAATATTGTCAAGGAAATGAATACTGTCTTTATTATTGTAGTCAATTATGCAATCCAATCTTCGTGAAAAGATCAAAAATACTTTGAGTAACGATCCTTAAGTTTTTACACAAGTTGCGATGCATAAAGCTTTGAATAAATTTTCTTATTCATTATTGAAGTCACTTCTTGATGAGTGGTCAGTAAAATTTCAAAATAATCCTAAGGGTAGCCTTCTGACTAATGAAATTAATTTATATATATATATATATATATATATATATATATATACATACTAATGAATGTAAATATATAATTATTAAAATTTCTTTGCAATAATCTACCTAATCTAGTAAGTATAAAATCATCGAGTTTATTTTTAATTGGACTTCTTTCAACTAATTACGCACTCCCTAATTACAATTCACTTCTATTCAATGTTCAACGAAAGCTACGCATATTCAGTTCGTCTAGTCTATTGAACGAACCGTTCTAATTTCAGTAGGGGTGCAGGCGTTTTATGCGCAGATAAAAAGGTACAAGGAAACTTTGTTGCGTTGCAGTTTTCAAAACCGTCATTTTTTCTTATACTGCTTTGATCCCGACTTCCCACATGCACATTCAATACAAAACAGTTTCAATCTTCTAATGCCATTTTTATAAGGAAAATGTAATAATGTATGACATATTTTTTCCGTCATATTTCTTTTGATCAAATTTTTTGATGCGTATCAAGTTTTTCAAATAATATTCTTTTTAATTTTACGTTAGTTGATCTTTTTATTTGTTAATAATTAATCTTGATGTTTGATACTGATTTTTTAATCAATGACTTTTTCTATTTATATAATTGCAAACAAAATATATTTTCACGCATTAACAATAGTTCATTTTCATTTGAATATATAAAAAAAGTATTTTATTTTGTTATTGTGTAAATATCATTTTTAATTACGTTTTTCTTTTTTGGTACTTCATGTTAATTAATCAAATTATTCATTAAAAAATCGTTTTAATTATATCTGTATAAAAAAAATTAAACAATTAACACATAAAATTATCCTAATATCTTACATCAATCTTAAAAATTAAAATGTATATTTATAATCGAAACGAGACCTCTATACGAATAAATAATGAGTCTTTTTTTACGGTTTCATATTTTGCTTAATCCAGTCTGTATATTCAGAGACTTTAGTATAGACACCAGGCCATCCTTGCGTACCGCACTTCGTTCCAAACGAAACGATACCTTCAGCATACCATGTATTACTATCTTCACGGAGGGTATTCATCAACGGACCACCGCTGTCACCTTGACAAGAATCTTTATCCTTTTGACCACCAGCGCATATTTGTTTACCAGCAATATTGACGTTAACACTTCTAAATCGTGAAACACATTGGTTTTGGTCGAATATTGGTACACGAACTTTTAATTTTATTGGACTTGTTGATCCTGAAAATAAAATAATCAATTGTCTTTGTTCTTAATTTTATAATCAAAATTGATACTTACTTGTGTCAGGATTCGTAGTTCCCCATCCAGCAACCCATAAGGGATCTCCAGATCGAGCGTTATCGTTCGATGTTGGTAAACAAATTGGTTTTATAAATGCTGAAAGTAGAACATTTTTAATTTATACATACACACACGCACACACACACATATATATATATATATATATATATATATATATATATATATATAAACTCTAATACATACAAGTGAAAGGCACGTCGTATTCAAGTCGTAACAAAGCAATATCATGGAATTTATCTCGAGAACTGTCCTTGTAATCCGGATGTGTGATCCTTTCGACTACCCTGACATTTTTGGGAGGATCAGCACAACCACTTGCTGGTAAACAATCAGTCTCTTTTGTTTTATCGTATTCACCTAGACGTACTTTCCATCTAAAAATATATTAAAAACAATTCTAATATTATCAAAATTAAAGTCCATGAAACAAAATGTGAGTGGTAGTTTTATTCTAAAATTACTAAGAATTGACGTTTTAAACCAAAAATAAATTTTATATACAAGATTTAATGATATGAAAATACGTCTTAATAAAAAATGGAAATAATAAATGACTATTGAACATTTCTACAAAATTTTACGATGTTGTTGTTGAATGATTCAT